>CAJVPK010000354.1:0-37679 GCA_910592015.1 Diversispora eburnea | reverse complement strand
GTTTTAGGATATTGCGCACAAGAGAAAGTGTGTTAGTAGTACATTGAATTATCGTGTGATTGACCCAAATTTATTGAGACTGATTGGCTTTAATTTCCACTTGTTCTGCGCAAACCGCGACAACACCAAAAATTTGGATTTTTTACATTTTGTCCTATTAATTGCTTAGACTAAAAATTTTCATTCTACACATATTTCATATTTTGAAGTCATAAGATAAAATATTTCCAGGATGTAAATGACGATGTATGATATCTAATTTATGAATACTTTTAAGTTCAAGTGCCACTTTTTGTAAATAGCCTAATTTTAGTTCCGAATATATATTTCAAAATTATTTTTCAAATAATACTGGATCTAAGGTTTCCATTAGGCATATATTTTGAAACAATAATATATTCGTTTGTCTCTGAATATTGAGCAATTCCACAAATTGGAATTGAAGCATAATTTCTGCTTGCTTTCAAATGAATTAATATCTAATTAATAATTTATTTTTTAATTTAATATAATATATAAATTGACAAAACAAATTTACATATCTGACATTAATACTCATTAAGGAAATCTTCATTTAAATCTGTAAATTTTTTATCAAACTTTTTAATGCTATCTCCCGTTGACCGCATCTTTCCCACTGTTGATTTTCAACATCCCGTCGCAAAATTGGTCCATTAATCCACGTTCCTTATATATTGTTCCGAAACAACCCTTTGATAATTTTTCAATATCTTTAAATCTATCATAAGGTATCCATTCTATTACTTCAAGTGCACTAGTTGAATTTATTTGAACATCTTGAATACTTGTCCATTTATCAAAATCATTTCGGAAATGTTTTGAGTCACACGGTTTGCACCACGCCCAAGGAGGAATAATTGTATTGCATTCTGGGCACATTTTATCAGATGACATTTTTTTTTATTTTAATGTATAAAGTAAAAAATTTGTTCTTTATAAAACAAAAGGTAATATCAAATAAATTTATTATCTGTATTCACGCTTAGTTGAAAATTGCTTCGAAATTTAGACACGCAAAAAAAAAAAAAATCAAATTGATATTTTATTGCTTATTTATAATCATTACAAAATTTTATTCAAGTTTATTTACAAACATTACATTTATACTCGGAATTTACGAGTGTAAAAGCAATTTTACTGGATAAAAAAGTATTTCATTACTTTTGATTATAATTGTACATAGCACATATTTATAAAGCCAAGTTAAGCAATGAGTTTCATCCCTTGTATAATAATAATAATATATTATAGAAATTGTTTAATTTTTATTCAGGATAATTAAAAGTTAAAATTTAAAATTTGGTTCTATATAAAAAAGTTCGTATTATTTGAAAAATCAAATAGATTGGATCGCTGGTTAAAGAGAAATACGGTTAAATTCACCATCATTGATTTTTTCAAATATTTGAGCTCAAATTTCTTTATAACCAGCAATCCAATCCACTTGATTTTTAAATATTACCAACTTTTTTTATATGGAACCAAATTCTGAATTTTATTTATTTTTAATTATTTTGAATGAAAGTTGAAAACTCATTTTTTATACATAAATTAAACGATTTCTATAATATAATAATATTATTACAAGGGATGAAATCCATTACTTAAGCTCTCTCAAACTTAGATTTATAATAAATATAAATATAAATTTATATTATCATCATTTAATTGTATGCTACAAATTAAAATCAAAAGTGAATAAATACTTTGATCACCACTGTATAAAATCGTCTAAAAAATCGGATATTAAGAATTACTGCTAATTGTGAGTCTTTGTATCTATTTCGGATTATTTTTATATACAATTATATTTCTATCTTTTATAAAGATTACTACGATATTACTACTAAATTTTACTAGATTAAAGACTTAATCTGATTGAAATTTTCACCTTTATAAATTCATTATAAGGTAGTTTTAGCTTTACTGTTATTTCCTGTTGTTTTTCGATTATTCGTAAGTTTAAAAACTAATAACAGATATCTATAATAGTATTTGATGAAATAAAGCGAAAGAAATGTTAAAATTAAATATAGAATATAAGATAAAATATTTTATTATAACTTCTTAATTGATACTCATATATAATTTAATATTAAGCCCATGATTACATTGCTAAAATTGTTAGTAAAGTAGGGATGAATCATGTCTAAACTTTTGATTAATACTTGATGATGACAGCAAATAATTTAATCGCTTTATAAGATATTTGATATGAAAGATTGTTGCTGAATAAAATCATTTTTATACAATGAATTGAAAAGGAATAATAATAAATAAAAAAAATAATAATAAAAAGAATCAACGGAAAATCTAAATCGAATGAATCACAAATTTATCCTGAGATATCTATTATTAAATAATTTATTACAATCAAGTTGACTGAATACAGATTATATACTAAGCTGGAATATTATATTTTTTATAGAAATATAAACAAAGTAATTTAATAATTGTAAATAATTCTGGTTAAAATGGAAAATGTAAGAAAGAATTGAGTAGTTGTTCATGGTAGATTATTTTACGTTGAAAAGTTCAATAATCATCACGATGTTGAAATTTTTCTTGCCATCAGATTTATTCTTCTACTTCTTTATTTAAAAATTTAAAGTCTACGAGATAGTTTCAAATGTTTAAGTAATAACAATAAAATTGCCGCTATTTATTATTATTAAATTTAATTTTTTTTCTTATTTGAATTATTTAGATATATAAATATTATACTGTATATACTTTATTAAAAAAAAAAAAAGAAATAAAAAAAAATGATTATAATGATAATTTTCTTTTTTTTTCTGATAAAATTGATCAATGTTTCGGAAAATAATTGCAAAACATCTTCTCTTGGATAAATAAACATGAAAGTTTAGCTTCAACTATTATAGAAAAAATAAAAATAAAATAGTATAAAAAAAATAATATTGAAAATAAAGGGTAAATCTTTGTTTTCGTAAAATAATTTACCGTTAAATTGGTTAAGAATAGAATTGATCGTGGAACTGATTAGAAACAAATCAATAATGCAATATCCATTAGTTGATTCTAAATGATTTTCTTTTGACGTTACGTTCTTCTTTTTCTGTAGAAAATAAACTGTCGTTAATAATAATAATTGTCATTATTTTAAATTTGAATATTCATAATACGTTCATTTGTTTCACAACTTCAATCCATTTGATAAAATTTATCGGTATCACAAATTTCATAATAAATCAATCGTATTTTTTTAAAATATTGATTCAAACAAAGATCTTACATTTTTTTTTTATCACGATATGATAAAGTATTCATAATATATATCAATGTTTTACAGAAGCTAAATGAATAAATGCATAAAAATTTTAAAAAATGATGAAAATATAATTATAGAAATACATTTGGGTAATAAATTAGATAATAAAAGTTATGCACATTTGTTATTGATTTAAAAAAAAAGATCGCTATTGTATGTTTATAAATCTTCATATAGAAATTTCCAAAAATGTAGCAGTCACACCAACACAACATCTCATTAAAAACTGGTCACAAAACAACCACATCAGGAAATTTTTAAGGCGTAAAAATTATGTAAAAATTCCGGAAAAATTTCGCGGTAAAAAATTTCGTAATTTCTTCGTAATTAGTCCCGAGTTTTAGGACAGAGAGGGATTTTTAATCAAGTTATTTATGATCGAACGAGAACCCTGATTCTGAGCTACAATATGATATGTGTTTTATCCTTTTAGCACGATGCCTGCTGATTTATTACGAGTTAAAGTCAAAACAGCCGTAAAATTACGTAATATTGCGCTTAAAAAATTTCCTGATGCAATTTTTAAATAAAGTTCCAATTAATTTAAATAAAGTTCTAGAAGTTCCATTCCATATTCGCTATTATTAAAATAAAATAAAATAAAATACAAATATATCCGGCACGTGCAAATAAAACTCAGCATATACAACATGTACAATAATCTTGCCCTCCTCTTGTCCTTAACCGCTAGTTATTACTTACATCATTATTGTTTTTTAATTATAGTAATTAGAGATTAGATTAGCTTTTTTATGTTATTTTCCGTGTAAATCAATACAGTAAAAAAGGAAATTATTTCTCAATAGGAAAAATAGAGTTCGAAATCGTTACAGTAAAAAAGGAAAGAATTTCTCAAATAGGAAATTGATATATTGAATTTATAACCGGTTTTAGCAAGTCAATTTTCGTAAATAAAATGAAAGAAAAGAGTAATAAAGTAATTACAATGAAAATTATTAAAAAGCAAAAAAAAAATAATCATAAAAAGCAACGAGAATATACTGTATTTTTTTTTAAATTTTCGAAAAAAAAAAAGATTGAAATAAAAAAAAAATTAAATAATTAACTTTTAATTATTTATATTAATATTTACGAAGCGATTTTAAACATGGCTGAATTTAACCATTGTATAGCTATAACATTATCAGTACTATTTCTTTTATTTGTGTTGGGTACTTTTATTACTGTTGATAATCAAGATATTCCTAAACAAGATATAGCAAAATATACAGGGTATCCATCATGGCATCCTCCAGTTGATGGATTGAATGGTAGTAAAAGTTTTCCTAAATTCATCACAGATATTTTTTCTAAAATTCACAGATAAAAACTCATAATTATTAAAAAATTATTTAGGTAGAGGCAACGATGAACCATTTGTTGGATTGTTGTTTTACGCGACTATTGTAATGGGTGTATCTGGATATTTCATTATGAAATGGAATTTCAATAATAATAATAATAAAAGAAAAATGACAATTTTTGTATTAAATGATGATAAAACAGTTTCTTCATTTGAATTTAATAAAGCTTTAGGTGTTTATTGTTTAGTTACAGCATTTACGAATGTAATATTGTTTTGGGCAGATATAGGAAAAATATGGGCAGCATTTGGATTAATACATAACGCACTAGAAATTATAATCTTAGTTAATATGCATTATGGAGGAAGAATTAAATCAAACACATTTATTGGATTTTTTTTACTTTACGTTTCTATTACTGCTGGAATAAGTTTATTCGCAACTTGGCCTTATGATGCATTATGGTTTAAAATGCAAGGTAATTTTTTCTTTACTATTTATTTAATATATAAAATCTGAATATTAATTCTTAAAATATATTTTTATTCAGGTCTTTGTATGGATTGGGCACTTGTAATTCAATTCACACGAACATATTTTAACACGAAAAAACATATTAAGAACGAATCTGAAGTTAATCCATTAATTAGAGATGATGATAATGACGAAAGAGGAGAAAGAAATGATGTTGTTTATAATTCAGAAAATGGTGTAATTGCTCATCATCCATATCAAATATTGTTATTAATCGTAGCGTCAGGATTTCATATATTTGGTAATATCTTGGCTTCTATATGGATTGACAAAATAGAAATGTAAGTATATAATATAAATATGCAACAATGTATTAAAAGTAATTGATATAAATTAACATAAATTAATACAAATTTTTTTTTAATAGATATGAAGCATTCGGTTTTACCTACACAATTACATATCCTGCATACGCATGGTTTGTATATTTGGATACCCAAACAATTACAGTTCTTCCACGAAAGGTTATTTATTTACCTGATACCACTCGTTGGAAAATTGTAGTGGTAACAATTTGTTCAATAGCGCTTTCTTTCTTAACTACTAGATTAGGTTTACCCAGTATAGGTTAATAAAATAACAAAAGCAATAACATCAACTGCATTAGTAGTTATATTGTAGTAAAGCTCATTAGCATTTATATAATATTTTATATATATCTCTCTTTCTCACTCCCTCCATATATATTTATTTTATCATGGTAATATATATTTTGTCTATTTATATGTTGAAAAATAAAAATATTTGAAACCAGTATATCTACATATAATTAATAATTAACTACGAGAAAATTTATTCATCGCATGTGCGATGTTATCGCGCCCCAAAAATTTATCATATGATATAGTATTTATCACGTAACTACGGCGCGTACTGCAGTTATCAAGTTATTACTGTTATACATATACGTTATCACTGATAAACATACAGTAAATAATATCTCCATACTAAGTTTTTTTTCCCACCCATTTTTTTTCGATAAGAGTCCATTTTTTTTTTCTCCATCTCTACAAAAAAAAAAAACACATTAAAGCTACTTTTAAATAAACATTTCTATATTAATAAAGAAGTCTATTTGTTCAATTAACACAAAAAATTTGAGTTACATAGCTCAAGTTGTGATTTGTAAGACAATAATTATGAAAGCCAACTCAGTATTTCTTTTCGTGTATTATTCCCATATAACAAATTTTTCGTTCCTCGTATTTTCCATTACATGATTACTGCAATTATGAAAAAATAAAAATTTTAAACGTAAAATTTTTTCAACATTTAACAAATGCAAATTTTAAAAAACTTTTTTTGATTTATTTCTTTATTTTCTTCTCATCATTAACTATCAAAATATATCGCAAATATTGTAAAGTATTAGAAAAAAAATTGAAAAAACTAGATATAATACTATGTTAAAAATGTATATTATACTTCACTTATTAGGACCTTTGGGAGAATAATGGCCCGTTTTATGATACAAGCCTCACTTATGCCCATTCACATCACTAAAATAATTTAAATTTTCATTATTTAAATATTCTCCTTTTGTGTCTTATTAAATACCATGTCCTATTTTTTTTGTTAGCAACAAGCTTTTAATTGTTCAACAACTGGTCTCGACTTTTTACGCGATCTTCAATACCATCCATATCATACTGTATATGCGGCCATCAGATGTCTTTAATTTATCAATTGAATTCTTAATTTTTTTTTTTTTGCAATATAAGCTAATATAATACCAACCATCCAAATTCTCTTGATCATTGTCATCGAATGAATAATTTAAAGCTCGTTTAAAATGGCACATGATTCAACCATAATTTATCTTTTTTCGTGTGCACTGATGAGCTTCAACTTCTTGAATATAGGTTCTTTGATTAGTATCATCATCATGAGTTGATTTTAAAATTTTAAAATTTTTAGATTATGTTCTAACAAAAGGTTCATTAAAAATAGAATTAACATTATTCCAAGCATTATCTTGAAGCCATCATGTTGGCATTCACATTATATGAAATAATGCACTTGGATTTTCAATCATCTTTAAAATAGTGACGAAGATTATTTCATGTGAAACCAATAGCAAAAATGTACAAAAATGAGCTCGATCATCAAGAAGAATAATATGCTGATATGATTTCGGTACCATATAAGGAATAATTTGCCATACTTCTTTAATTTTTTTTCTTTTGGTACTGAATTCAAATAATGCACTTAAGTATGGTTGCGATAATCATAACAGTCCTCAATATTATTAATTTCTTCTTGATTATCGGATGTTTGATTTTTCATAATTTCGTTCTGACCCTAAATAATACTAGTAATTAATACAATAAATTATACTGATTTCCCTACCAGCTGATCTCCGATAAATTCAAATGCATCTTCAATATTTAACTTTTTACATCTATAAACTTCAATTCACACATTTGTGTGTATTCCTTCAAAAATCTGGGATGAAAAATATTTTGAATTAGAATATTAATATTGCTAAAAAAATTCTCCACAACAGATGGCTGGTGATATATTATTGAATGTTATTTCTACGTGAAAAAACTTTTATTCATTCCTTCTTTTTGCATTTGAGAATACAAAGCTTCAGCTACATTAACAATAGTAGAGTTGGACAATACAACTTTGTGAATAATTGCATTAATTGATTTGACATCGTTGTGTTGACTGCATACCAGCAGTAAATATTTGACTTGTAAATGCATATACCCACGAAATAACATGTTGAATAAATAGGATTACGCAAATAATTATTACCATTAGGAAACCTATCTAGTAAAGCTTGGAAACATTTCTCAAAAACGTCTACACTTAATGAATTGCGGGTTTTCCGAAATTATGAATAAATTTTTTAAAATCTTTGGTACCAAGTTTATTTTTGAGGCGTTTGGGTAAATTTCGAGCCATATGCCAAATACAATGCATTACAATATGTTGTTTGACATGCTGCATCCATTGCAGTATCCATATCAGTAATTATAACTTTCGGTTCAATTCCTGTCGCATCAAATGTTTGTTGTAAAACTCACTCATAACTTTCTTGAGTTTCATCATTTAAAAAAGCCTGAGCTCCCAAACGTGATTTTCAATCATTATCAACAAGGATACATAATTCTAACGGAAAATTACATTTGTTAGTTCTTGAAGTATTATCATGTAAAATAACATCTGAATAATAAAACCATAATATAATTTGAGTTGCTGTCATCCTGAATATATCACATAACCTATTAATATCTACGTTAATTAATTGTTGTATAAACATCATTGGCTCTTCCTTTTTTTGTTCAAGTAGAAATTTTAATAAATTAGATGTGTTTGATCCAGTAATTTTACGCGTTTGATTTTTGAATAGCATTTGTAAATCTTGGTTAAGAAAAGTTGATCAAAGTACAATTTTTGCAATAAATTTCTTATGGTGTATGCATAAAAACGTCCAAATACAACAGCACGCTCAATTTCATTTACTAAAGATTAATCAAATTTTCGAAATGTTGTAACAAATCTTGTATTATCAGCAAGTATCTCGTGATTACGTTCAAGGTGTATAAATTTTATATGCACAAAACCACTGCTTTCGGGCTTACTCAAATTAATGTGCCATTTACAGTCAGTTATTTTAGAACCCTTATTACGTTGTTGTTAAATTGGCTTTGATTTGACGGGTTTATACTTTCCAGAATATTCGCATGCAAATGTTCTTTTTTTAGCAATTCATGTTGAGTTTTCTATCAAATTCAACTCTATAACCACAAATCCTTTTTTTCCTTCCGTACTCCTTTAAATAATGTTCAGCAATTCCCCAAGAATTAAGTTCTAGAACCAATCGTAATTCTATAGGATTGGTTAATGAAGGATATTTTTCAGGTCAAAACCTTCTAATTCTGAACCACGAATAATACTCGTGGCAATTTCAACATCATGTTCAATTTCTTTATATGCCATTTAATAATTTAATAGTTTTTATATAACGATCAACTAATGCTATAGATACATAAATAAATTAATACTACTATCACTATTGATATTTATAGCGAATAAATTAATGCTATTTAACACTAATAAATTAAATTTTTTCATTACTGATATCCCATATACATTTATACTATTCTAACAACCAAAATTATTTACAAAATTAACTAACTTGTGAAGCGTTCTTGGCTTTCATAATTGTTGTTTTACAAATCACAACTTGAGTTATGTAACTCAAATTTTTTGTGTTAATTGAACAAATAGGCTTCTTTGTTAATATAGAAATGTTATTTAAACGTAGCTTTAATGTGTTTTTTGTAGAGTTGGAGAAAAAAACTGGACTCTTATCGAAAGAAATTGGGTAGGAAGAAATTAGTATGGAGATATTATTTATTTTATCAGTGTATAACGTATAACAGTGATAACTTGACAAAATACTATATCACATGGTAAATTTTTTGGAGTGCGATAACATCGCATCGCATATGCAGTGAATAAATTTTCTAATTATTTAATGTATAACTAAAAAGATTATTAATATTTTTGATTAATGTCAATGTTGAAAATTCTTTGACAATGGAGAAGAAGGAAATTTTAATAGTTCAATAGAAAGGAAGAGTGGAAGAAACAAAAGGTGTAGATAAATTTTGTGGTAATAAATTATTCGAAATAAAATAAAATGGTGATGATCTAAGTTATAATTCATAAAATTATTATTATTTAAATTATTAATATTATTTAAATTATTATCAATATTACCAGTTGATGTTGCATTGATAAGGTCTATATGGTGATAGAGGAATAAGTGGTGGTCAAAATTATTATAAAAATAAATACTTGAATAATGAATTTTGACCATTCTTCGTCGATATTTCTTTAATTTCCTTCTTTCTTTCTTTTTCTTTGCCGCACTCTATCACCACCATTACCACCTACACTACAATCTTTGAAACCATTTTTAGAAATTGTAGTTTTATAAACTGAAGCCGAATCTAATGAAGATGGATAAAATATCAATATTAAAGTGAAAAATGCTATCAAAATGGTGAAATTTAAATGAAAATTTAAATATGTATCTGCTGCGAATTTATGGGAATTTAAGTATTTTGTTTTAGTAAATCCATCGGTACGTAATGCTATTGAAGCGAAATATTAAAATATAAATCATACTTGGAGTTTGCATATTTATCATAAAAAAGGTATAATGTTTTAGTTACATAGAAATTGTATAATTTAAAAAGTAAAGTAATAAATAATAGTTTGCATAATGGCTATCATTTTTATTGTATAGCGGTTATTATTTCTGGAATCCGGAATATCCGAATGTTTTTAACAAATAATAAAATTTTTGAAAAACAAAAATAAAATTTAAAACGGATAAATTAAATGGGAAATCTAAACTAGAAATTTATACTTATAAATTCTAATTAGTTTCTTTATTTGGACATTTTTTCTCATGAGTCAACCCAAATATTTTTCATAATCATTATAATAATCAATAATGTTCTTCTAATAGTAACATTACAATATTTCGATGTATAATTATTATTAAGAATTACAAATAATAATGTTAAACTTTTTCTAATGGTAATAGATAAATGTTATTTGAATATTTTCATATTAATAGTAATCGAATTATTATCTCAAATTTTTAGTATAAGAATGAGAGTTTGGAAAAATAAAAGAACGTCTAGAAAAAATAAGTAAAACAGCCATCACAACAAGTAAAACAACAATAATTATAAATATTAAAAAAGTAGGCATAATGATTATCAGAAAAAATAGTAATGGATATTTTAATAATAATATAATCATCATTACGTGGCTCAAAAAAAAATAAGTAAACTTTGAAAATGAAGATAATAACCATTTCCAATGAAATTTTTATAAATTCCTATTAATATACCATAAAAGAAATATATTATTAATTAAATAATAAATAATTGTACCATTTTTAAAACCTGTTGATTCTTTCCATAAATTCAAAAATAAATATTTTTTATTTTTCTTTAAAGTTTTTATAAGAATACTTTTGCAGATTTATTTCTTTTTAAATTTTTTACATGTGCAATAGATCAATTTGGTTTAATAATCACGAATTATGAGAATATGGAGCAATAATTTAAACTTCTCTTTTTTTCTAAATCTCAGTGCTTTGTAATATTTCATATTCTTAATCAATTATCTTTCAGATTTCTTTATTGGTATTATGCAACTTATCAAAAAAAAAAATTGACAATAAAAAATACAATAAAATAATTAGAAAAAATAATAAAGAAAAATTAAAAAAATAGAAAATAAAAGTAAAAAAGCTAAAAAAAAAAAGTAAAAAAAAAAAAACTTTTTTAAAATAAATGTAAGATAAAATTGGCTTTTATATTAAAAAGTTATCTCGACTTTCAAATTTTTTTACATGATTCAAATCAATATAATCTTAGATTATGTGGTAAGATATTTAGAGAATTTTACTTAAAGAGCACGTTATTTAAATTAATAAAAAATATATATAGCAAAACTAACTTTCTTTTTAAAAAAATAATAATATTTATTTAGAAATCGCATTCTTCTGGAACTCTTTGTCATTACTGTAAACACTTCATAACATCTACAATAACATTTTCATTTTCCTCTCTAATTGTTCTCCTATTAATAAAATATCATTAAATTAAAACAATATAGATGAATTATTTGTCTAATATTATTGTAATTCAATTGATAAATAAGTAATAAATATATGATTTTCGCAATTTTCATCTCCAATAAAATTTATTTATTATTTTTTAAAGTAAACTTTTACCTTACATATAGGTGAACAAAAAAATGTCATCTTATAAAATATGCCCAGAATACAATCAAATAAATGTTTCTGTCAGGAATACGTGGGATATCTGGTGCTTTCCAAAATGATTCTGACAAATGGACAAGTGGAAATAACATAATAAATAAATTTATTCAAGATACTCGACTAAATGAAAATGATTATTTGGAAGTAACAGAATGGGACACCATATGAAAGATTTAAACATATTAAGGAAATACCAAAGGTGGGTTTGGAACAGTATACATGGCTAAATAGAATGGACAAATTTTGGGATAGAATTCTAAAAATCAACAGTGGCTCAGAAATAGTCAAAGGCGGTATGTAGCATTGAAAAAGTTTTATAATAATTTTGCAAATTAAATTAAATGAAGACTTCTTAAATGAAAGATATCAGATGTCGATTAATTTTTTCAATTATGTTTTATTTTAAAATTATTATAAATATTTTTGAGGGGTCAGTTCACTTAAAAACAAGAAACTCAGGTTCTCTTCAATTTATGGAATCACACAAACACTCGAATATATGGTTTTAGAAAAAATATTTGGTGGAAATTTTAGAGACTGTTTGGAAAATCATTTTGATAATATTAATTGGAAAAGTTAGAACTTTTTAAATCAATTAGTATTTGATTTGAAAGGATTCATAAATTAGACATAATCCATCCCGATTTTTATACTGGAAATATTTTATTGTCTAACTTTAATTCTTATTCGATACATATTTGAGATCTTGATATAAGTAAGATAATGGGACTAAATACAAAAAATCTTGAAAAAAGACAAAATTTTGATGTATTGCCACATATGGCTCCAGAAGAATTTAGTGGAGTATACTAAAGTGCTGATGTAGCTTATGTGATTATTACTAGTTTTACCCCGTATTATGTTGATTGGCTAGGCAAATATTGGATTACGACCAAAAATTCCATTCTACATATTAAAATTAATTACTCGAATAATTATGAGATGTTAGGATGTTCGAGTTACTCATCGACCAATTTTTGAAGAATTGAATGATGAATTGTGGAAATATTATGAGATTCATAAAATAAATAGTCATAATAGTCATGGTAATACGTACTAATGAAATTACAGTCCAAATAATTCAAATTGAAAATTCTGAAAAATTATCCAAAAATTAAAAGAAAAGAGGGTTTTTTTTTTGTAATTTGATTAGTGCAATAAAATCAAAATCATCAACAAATCCAACTCCAATGAATTATAAAACACATTCAGGAGTGATAGACTTTTCAATATTTCAAGTCTTCCAAAACCTAAGAATGCTGAAAATATTGAAAAAGAACTTGAAAAATTAACAAAATTTAAGCAATTAAATTCTCATGTCTGATATATTTTTATATTCTAATCTATTTTCGTATTTGTTTAGTTGCTTCTGAATTATATAATATTTTCATAATTTAAATTTTTTTTTCTGCTAAAACTCCTAACGAATTATTTATCATCAGAATTCAATTATTTATAATTAGGATTTTTTTATCTACTGTATATAATATCAATAAAGGGAATTTAATTAATTTTTCCTTGTAAAAATCCAACAATTGATTATAATAACATTTAAATTTTTATTAGAACAAATATAAATCTCTAATACAATTACTATTAACATCAGAACTATTCCCCATTATTTAAAATCACGATTCGCTGAAAAATAAACATTATTAAATATCTTTGAAAAAATCTTTACAATTAAAATTTCTTCGAAAATTTTTTTATAAAAAAAAATCTGCAAAAACTTTTATTTAAAATGTGCAATAAAAAATATATTATATTTTTTCTATCATCTATTGCATCCTTACAGTTCTCATTAGTTTCTATTTCCAGTAGATTTTTATGAAAGATTTTGTTTTTTTTTCACCCTGCGACATGCCGCATTGGTTTTCACATTCTTTTTCTGTCCGCAGCATTTTCTATAATAAAAATTGGTATTACCGGGGGACCCTAAAATTAACTCTAACCCGGATTTTACAAATTGACCAATAACAAATCCTTTTAAAAAATGTATTTTCTTAAGATATAATTTTGCAAGTCTTTTTCTTTTTTAAAGCACAGCTCTATGTACCAAATTTGGCTTAATAATCTCATATTATGAGAATTTAGAGTATAATGATAAATAATAATTTAAACTTCTCTTTTCTTTTAAATCTCGGTGCATTGTAATATTTCATCCTCCTGATCAATTATCTCTTACATTTTTTATTTGCTTCCAGATTTCTTTGTTGGTACCATGCAATTAATTTAAAAAAAATCAGCAATGAGAGAATGCAATGAAAAAAAAATAATAAGAAAAATTATTATTAAAAAATTAAAATTTAAAAAGTAAAAATAGTAAAAGAATAAACTTTATAAAACAATATAAGAAAAAAAGGCTCTTACATACTTTTAAATTTTTTTTACGCGATTTAAAATAACATGATCTCAAAAATTATGGCAGTTCTTTTAAAGAAAAAAAATAAAAAAAAATAAAATATTAAAAAATAAAAACAATAAAAATAAAAATTATAAAAATGTTAAAATAAAAAAATGAAATAAAAATAATCATTCAAAAAATAGAATTCATTTTCGCCACTAGAAAAACTCGAAAATTTGAATTATGATTTTCTGGAGCAGATTTACGGTATAATAAATTTTATATTTTCAATGATATTATTTCGTGTTTCAATAATTTATTTAAATAATAAAATCAATGAATCATTGTTCTCATGAAATCAACGAAAATTTCACCCAAACAGTAAAAAAATTGATAGAAATAAGACCAAAGAAAATATTAGGATTTTTTAAAAGAATAAAGTTCACATTAGATTTAGTTCAAATTAGAGAATTTTCTTAAAAATCTATGAATATATGGATGCATATAAAAATGGATTAAATACAAAACAAGTGGAATATGATATTTGTAATTAAATTTGAAACCCCAATTTTAAAAATGAAACATTTAATTTATTCGAACAATTAAAAAGAGATGGGCGTTTAGAAATTTTTTTATAAATTATGAGAAATTTTATTAAAATTAACATAACGAATTAATTAATTACTAAAATTACATAATTAGAAATAAATAAATATAATATTATCTCTGTATCAAAAGATATCAAAAGGTATAATAATTTATAATACTGACCCTTCCAGATCACAAATTATTAAATTTTAAAAAATAAAAATGCAATAAACCTAATTTGCAGTATAACCTCATATGAAAACAATATATTTGAATGTGTTCTCTTCTATAATGATATTTAGTTCTGTAATAACACTAGATCCGTCTAAATATACCGTCTAAGTGATTTTTAGCTACTGTCGCCATTAGTGTCATTTTTGGTAAATTTGTGTTCAGTTATTTAAATTATGGAACTTCGCGTATCAAGTAAGTGATAATGATTGTCAGACTATATCCGTGTGCTATCTGATTAATAAATATTCCAATCAATTAAATATTATTATTTTATCGTTTTGTTAAATTAATAATCATTAAAATCAACGAATTTGTTGATGATGAACTATCTCATGATTTGTTATTGTCTCTGTGTTGCGAATAACAATAAATATAAAAATAATTAGGCAGAATAAAATTAAAAACAATCAATATTATATTATAATTAATGGCGAAGCTAAATTTTATTGGTTAAAGACTAAAATGTGATATACATGACTTAACTTGATCTTGAATTCGAATGTTTATTGGGCAAAGGTATCGTTTTTAATATTATTTTGGACACTTATTTTTAAAAAATGGAATGCAACTAATATACATTGTTTAAGAGAATATAGAATTGAATGATCTGCATTTTTCAAAAAAAAATAATATTTATTTTGTTGAAAAGCATCTTGTTGCTCCTGCTTCCAATGATAAGGAGTATCTTTATAAAGGAGAGAAGTTAAAGGAGACAAATCACTAATCAGATCATTCGAAAATAACGTCAAAAAAGTTTTACTTTGCAAACTAATTAAAAAATGGTTGGATTTATCATTTTAATTAAATTTTTAATTTTATGGATCATTATGATCGCCGGTCTTGAAAATTTCTTGGAATTTACTAATATCTGGTTATGTAATCTGATCTTTAAAATCTTGTTTCTCTATTAAAAATAAACATGTCAAGCCTTACTAATAAGCTTTTGTTACAAAACATTTCTTATTTATAATACGTAAAAATTGTTACATGTCATCATCTGTTTACAGATTTTAATCTGTTTGTTGGAATGTAAATATTCTAATAACCCATCAAGAAAGACTTTATATCTCAAGATATTAATAAAAATTATGCAATTTATTATTAACATTATGTTATGAATGGATGAAAAGTTTTTATAATAAAAAGTCTTGTTTGTGTTCAGTTTATTATGAAGACTCTTGTCAATCTTGACCAAAGAATTACAAATTAGGAAATTGGTTTGCATAAAAAATATCAACCGTTCTTATATATGTGTATATATTATGTTATCTATTTTTAGTTTTTTTTTATTTATAAAAAAAAATTATTTTATAATCTTTTTTTTTGGTTTTTATTTATTTATAAAAAAAAATCATTTTTATAATCTTTTTTTTTAGTTTTTTTTTATTTTTATAAGAAAAGAAAAGTTATTTTATTATTTTTTTTAGTTTTATAATAATAAAAAAATTGAATATCGCTATATATGATAGTCATGTACTTTTAAAGATTTTTGTTTGCTGCTACACTAAAAATAGATAACAATGTTAGAAATTTCTAAAAAAAAATAGATCATCAAAATTGATTATCTATTTTTGGAAATTTTCTAACTAAAAAAAAATGGATCATTGAAATTGATTTTTTTTATTTTAAGAATTTATTATTCATTATCCACTTTTTTCTAATTTCTAAAAAAAATGATCATTGAAATTGATATTTTATTTAAATTAAACTTTTTACAAAATAAAGAAACAAATGAACAGATTTACTAATTATTTATTCACTAAAAAAAATCATGTGAAATTATTATCTTGAAACTTAATTGTACTAAAAATAGATAAACAAATAAATAAATTATTTAAAAGAATTATTATTTATTTTCTTAGAAATTTCTTAAAGAAATTATGATTTGTATTTTAATTATTTCTTTCTTTCTAAAACAGTAAAACTAATCTTTTTATTTCAGAAATCAAATAATAAAGTATACAAATAGTCTTTAGTCTTCTAGATTAAAGATCATTTGTGCAAGTAAAAATGTCATATTTCTTGATGTTTAATTGTTTTTTCAAAATAACATCATAATGATTGAAATTAATCACTTGAGCTTTAATACATTTAGCTCTATAATCTCCAATTTCAAGATTATTGAGAAGTGCTTTTTGGTTGGTTTCTTGTTTTCTCCCATCTGCTAATAAATTTTATTTTTTACCAAAAAAAAAAGAAATAAATTAACTTATTAAAACATAAATATGATTGATTTTTAATTGAGATTGAACTATAAAATGAGTAATTATTTATATAATATATTTGAGGTAAATATACCAGAAAAATGTATGAATGAATTTTCAATAAATAATACACAAATTCAAAATCTTTTCAAAATCAAAATTCTAATAATAATCAAACAAACACAAATAACTTGGACAATACGTCTATTCAATAAATGATATAAGTTTTATGCATTTAAAACCTTGGATTTTAACAAATTACTTTAAACTTGTATTAAAAAAATTTCAAAAAAATATTCTCAAACAATATATAAGTTTGGCATGTGTATATTGTGCAAAATTATTATATCCAAAACAAGTAAAATGGATTGTTTATAATCAAGAAATAAAATATCCAATTGAAGAAGCTTTTGATAATTTTCATTTAGAGTTTCATCCAAATGCAAAGGAAAAAAAAGTTCCCATATGTAAGTCTTGTCATAGTCAAAAAAATCATAAAAATATACCTTGTCTTTAAAAAAGAATAAAATATTGTTATTAATTATCTTATTTTTTTAAAAAAAATTAAAAATGAAAAGAATTACATAATATTTTTGTTGTATTGAAAATATTGGTGGTGGCTATTAATCTGAATTCGCCGTTCTAGTTATTGATTTAAAAAAAGATCGTAATATGTTTATAAGAAATTTCCAAAAATGTAAGTCAAACCAACACATCTCATTTAAAAATTGGTCACAGAACAACCACATCAGAAAATTTATTTAGGCGTAAGAATCCCGGAAAATTTTCGCGATAAAAAAGCTATAAATTTTTCCGTAATTTTTTTCGTAATTATTCCCGAATTTTACGTAAGTTTACGCCAATTGTAGGACAGGGAGGGATTTTTAATTAAGGTATTTTTATGAACCCATATTCTGAGCTACAAGATGACATGTGTTTTATCCTTTTAGCCCGACATCTCTGATATATTACGGTTTAAAGTCAAAACAACCCCGTATAAATCTCGTATATTACGTCACATTACGTAAATTTACGCTTAAAAAAAATTTCTGATACAATTTTTAAATAAAGTACTAGAAGTTACCCATTCCATCTTCTAATTAATTTAAATAAAGTTCTAGAAGTTCCATTCCATATTCGCTAGTTATTAAAATAAAATAAAACAAAATACAAATATATCCGGCACGTTCAAATAAAGCTCAGCATATACAGCACAACATGTACAATAATCTTGCCCTCTTCTTGTCTTTAACGCTAACATAATTATTGTTTTTTAATTATAGTAATTAGAGATATAGATAAACTTTTTTTATTTATTGTTACTCAGCGTATAAATCAATACAGTAAAAAAGGAAATTATTTCTCAAATAGGAAAAATAGAGTTCGAAATTTAAAAATCTCAAATAGGAAATTGATATATTGAACTTATAACCGGTTTTGGCAAGCCATTCTTCGTAAATAAAATGAAAGAAAAGAGTAATAAAGTAATTACAATGAAAATTATTAAAAAGAAAAAAAAAATAATCATAAAAAGCAGCGAGAGTATATTGTTATTTTTTTTTAAATTTTCAAAAAAAAAAAAATTGAAATAAAAAAAAAATTAAATAAATAACTTTTAATTATTTATATTAATATTTACGAAGCGATTTTAAAACATGGCACTTAACCATTGTTTAGCAATAACATTATCTGTATTCTTTCTTTTATTTGTGCTGGGTACTTTCATTACTGTTGATAATAGAGATATTCCTGAACAAGATATAGTGAAATTTACTAGGTATCCATCATGGCATCCTCCAGTTGATGGACTGAATGGTAGTTAAAGTTTTCCTAAATTCATCACGGATGTTTTTTTCCTAAAATTCACGGATAAAATTCATAATGAGCATTTTTATTATTTTTCTTTTATTAAAAAATTATATAGGTAGAGGATACGATGAACCAATTGTTGGATTGTCATTTTACGCGGCTGTTGCAATGGGTGTATCTGGATATTTCGTTATGAAATGGAATTTCAATAATCATAATAATAATAGAAAAATGACATTTTTTATATTAAATGATGTTAAAACAGTTCCTACATTTGAATTTAATAAGACTTTAGGTTTTTATTGTTTAGTTACAGCATTTACGAATCTAATATCTTTTTGGTTAGATATAGGAAAAATATGGGCAGCATTTGGATTAATGCATAACGCACTAGAAATTTTAATCTTAGTTAATATGCATTATGGAGGAAGAATTAAATCAAGTACATTTATTGGATTTTTTTTACTTTACATTTCTATTACTGCTGGAATGAGTTTATTCGCAACTTGGCCTTATGATGCATTATGGTTTAAAATGCAAGGTAATTTTTTTTTTACTATTGTTTATTTAATATATAAAATTTGGATATTAATACTTAACAAACATAATTTTATTCAGGTCTTTGTTTGGATTGGGCACTTGTAATTCAATTCACACGAACATATTTTAACACGAAAAAACATATTAAGAATGACTCTGATGTTAATTCATTAATTAGAGATGATGATAATGAAGAAAGAGGAGAAAGAAGGAATGTTTTTTATAATCCAGAAAATGATGTAATTGTTCATCATCCATATCAAATATTGTTATTAATTGTAGCGTCAGGATTTCATATATTTGGTAATATCTTGGCTTCTATATGGATTGACAAAATAGAAATGTGAGTATACAATATAATATACAGTAGTGTATTCAAAATAATTGATATAAATTAACATAAATTAATATAAATTGTTAATTAATAGATATCAAGCATTCCTTTTTACCTACGCACTTACATATCCCGCCTACGCATGGTTTGTATATTTGGATACCCAAGCAATTACAGTTCTTCCACGAAAAGTTATTCATTTGCCTGATGCCACTCATTGGAAAATTGTAGTGGTAACAATTTTTTCAATGGCGCTTTCTTTCTTAACTATAAGATTAGGTTTCCCTAGTATAGGGATATAAAATAACAATAGTAATAGTATCAACTGCACTAGAAGTAATATTTTAGTAAAGTTTCGTTAGCATGTATATAATATATTTATATATCTCTCTTTCTCATTCTCTCAATATATATAAATACAGTATATTGTATATTTAATATGTTTGAGAAATAAAAATATTTGAACCTAAATTATTACATTATATCTACATATAATTAATTAAAAAGCATTTAATATGTAACTAAAAAGACCATTAATATTTTTGATTAATGTCAACGTTGAAAATTCTTTGACAATGGCGAAGAAGGATATTTTGACAGCTCAGTAGAATTAACAGCGGAAGAAACACTAGGTGTAGATAAATTTGATCGTCCTTCTAAGTTATAAATTTTAAAATTTTTGTTAATTAAATTATTGTTATTATTAAATTATTATCAATATTACCATATGATGTTGCATAAGGTTTATATGGTGATGGGAGAATAAGTGGTTTTGGTGATGATTCAAAAACTTTTAATTGAATTGTTTCAAAATTATTATAAAAATGAATACTTGAATAAAGAAGTTTGAGATGACCAACACTATTTTCACTATTAATAAGAATATATTTTAACCATTTCCCGTCGATATTTCGTTCTTTTTCTTCTTTCTTTCTTTTTCTCTTCCGTCTCTATCACCACAACATCCACACTACCATTTTTGAAACCATTTGAGAAATTATAGTTTCATAAACTACAGCTGAATCTTATGAAGATGGATGAAATATCAACAAATACTATACAAATGGGAACATCAAATGACAATTTATAATATCTGCAACGAATCTATGTGATTTAAGTATATTGTTTTGGTAAATCCATCGTATTAAATAGGACTCCGAAATATTATAATATAAGTAATATTTTAGTTACATAGAAATTGTATAATTTAAAAGTAATAAATGATAGTTTGCATAACAGCATATTAGAGTCAGCAAATTTTTAACGCATCCTGGACATATTTTATCAG
Organism: Diversispora eburnea; assembly: GCA_910592015.1. Lineage (NCBI taxonomy): Eukaryota > Fungi > Glomeromycota > Glomeromycetes > Diversisporales > Diversisporaceae > Diversispora > Diversispora eburnea. The sequence goes on along the minus strand of CAJVPK010000354.1, from coordinate 16,364 downwards.
ATGAAATATTTGTTGAATTTGTAAAAGTTTGCTTCTTTAAAGAAAAAGTAAATTTTTTTTTATTGTAATTTATGTTGCTTTTATGCCAAAATCTATCAGTAACCAAATTTTATGAACCTCGGAAGTAGTATTTATCGCTGCATAGAATTCTACAGCAAGGACTAATCGAGAGCACATGCTATTTGAACTCTTTTTTTGGGAAGGTTTTTGTGACTCGAAATATTAAAATGAATTATAGGTTAATTTAAAATATTTTACTAATTATGATTTTAAAAAAATAAATGTATAGTTTTTATTTAAATTTCTGAACTTCCTTTGTGAAAGATGCTTTTAAACAACTTAGAGTAGCAACGCATTCAAAGTCAAATTCTTTCATTGAAATAAATATGTTCACCTTGATCTTTCTTCTTTGTTATGTATTTTACTACACTTGAATCAAGGTCCAATCTCTTCTAAATTGCTTTTTGATTGGAATTATTTAAAAAATCATTTAATATCTGATATAGATAATTAGCAAAACCAATTAATTTAATTTTTAAATTAAATTAAATATAAAATATTATACTCGATATTCATTATATTCATTAAATATTAAAATCTGATCCATTTTGATTGTGCATTGATTAGAATTTTTATTAAATTAAAGGAATCATGATTTATTCGATGATACTTATCATCATCATTATCGCTTCAGAATAACTATCACAATTCACAGCATTACAAATTAATCGTATATTAATTAAATAATAAGAAAGTTTATCAGTAATGGATTTTATCTATCATTTCGAATACCACATCACAAACAAATGAAAATATATTTTTTATCAATGAGCCATTTATTTTATCAAAAATACAAAATCATTTCCTTTACCTTTACCATATTTGTAACAATTTTATAACAAAAAACGAAATGTTGATCGTATAGGAACAAAATTGATCGTGGGCCTCATAACTTTTAGGCTTGAAGCAGAGATTTGGCACCACAATACGGCTATGGCTCTTTTACCAAAAAATTTCAACGTGAAAGAAATAATAAGTTGCATTAAGGGCAATGTAATTACTTGATAATTGTCACTAGAAATTGTCATCTCATTTATTATTTAACGTTAATTATTGTTATTTTTATATATGTAAAATATCATTGTACGAATATTCAAAAACAATACAAATTTATAACAAAAACGAAATGGAGATCGTCGAAGGAATAAATTGATCACACCGCAAAGTGCATCCCATAACTTTCAGGCTTGATGCAGCGACTTGGCGAAAATAAAAAAAAATAAATTAATAATTCACCAAAAATCATCGAAAAGTAACGATTTTCCTTAAGGGACAAACAAAGCTATACAGTGCGCACATACGCACTGCAGTAGAAAACAATCAAAAATTTTAGCGTGAAAGAATATTCTTTTTTGCAGATGATCACTCTGAAAAATTCTAATTATAGAAAATAATGCTAATGCCAAGACGAAAAAAAATTTTAGAAATCAGCAAAAAGAATATTCTATGATGAATCGAATTTTAAAATAATAAAAATAATATCTACAAATGACTATGACTAGCGTATAAGAATTGTAAAATTTAGACTTCACGTATCCTCAAAAATTAATTGTTACTAGTTACCCTAAAACATATATTTACTTATTTGAATTAATTTACTATTCTTGGTTAAAAATCTCGAAATTATTATACTGTATATAAAACAGAATTTTTTTTTTTTTAGAATAAAACTTATATTTTCCGCATAATTGGAAAATATATTTAATAATGAAAATAGATCTACACTTGATAATGTTTTATTTTTATTTTATTTTCTATAATAACTTGATGCAAAAAAGCATTATCTTTCATGGTTTATTTATCCAAGAGAAATTGTTTGCTATCTTTCTCAGAATTACAATGATCTATTCTTATTAGAGGTGACAAAAAAGTTTTTTTTGTTTTTTGCAAATTTATTTCTTTATCTTTAAATAGTTTATTAACTTTCGTGCAAATTTACGTGGAGATTTTTCCAAGCAAAGAAATTACACGAAAATATAAATAACACTAAAATTAATAGGTTATCAGAGTTCCTATTTTGTGTATAATTATATTATACCATTTACACTTCAAAAGGGGAAGCCATCACAAAAAAAAACAAAAAAATTAAACAGTACTAATCATTATGCGAGATGGAATTTTTAATTTTTGCGCCATAAGAAAATGCTCTTAAAGGAATCAATAAAGTTATAGTAGGGAACAGTCAAAAAAATTTTCGGTTACATTGAAAAAAAAAAAAACGGAAATCTATTATAAATATCCAAAAAAGATTTCCTATGTATCTGGTCTGTTATAGTTAAACAGTGACGATTAGAAATTTATATGTACAGTATTTCTATTGAGAACAATGTAGATCGGTCGGTTATACAGCACAAGCACAAATGTTTAGTAAAAAATTTGCTTATTTTAGGAGTTTAATAACGATTATGACATACTGTATATAAAATACACAATAAGTTTAATGGGAAACTCATTATCAATTTCTTCTTCAAAGGGCCTATCCTTTCTATATTCGACCAAAAAAGATGAAAAAAAATCGTATGGCTTCACTTTCTTGAATTTTATTTTCGTTTTCTTTTCACTCTTTACACTTGTGACGGCATCAATAGTTGACAAATCTTATTCGTCATCTTGACAAGATATGTTTGATGCACTTCTTAATACCCTCCTTTCAATTACTTTTGTAATTTTTTTAAAGTCTCTGGAAAATCTGGGAGAATTAAAAAGATACTGTTTTCATTACTGGATGACATATTGTATAACACAGTCACTTGGGTGATTCCTCTGACAGTTTCTTTTGCATATGGTGATTTGTTGTTTATCAAGATATTTTCGATTATAAATGCGTGTTTGCATGCGCTTTGTGTAGTTATCGCATTAATTCAATACGAGACAATTATGATAAGTGGATGGACGATGATAATGTATTCAGCTTTACTTCTATTTTCTTGGTTTATATTTTTTTAGTATTAATCATTCCATTATTCTGGATCATTTATATTGCAATCAGCCATGATTATGATCCAATTAATATACTATTCCTTACATTATTTGGGATGTCATTAGTTTTAGTACTCGTTCTTATATGGATATATTGTTATCTGGGCTATAGCTATAGTTTTTTAGGGCAAGCTTTAGGTCTACTGTTGTTTTATGTTCCGAATATTCTACAAGCATTATTAATTGTACTAAAATGGCCAATCAAATTTTATTTCGTCAAGGCATGTGTGTTTATATTGGTTCTATCATTAACAAGCAATGTGTCTTATTTTAATGTTAAGGATGTGCCTGATGACTTTCTGGCTGCTTCAACTACAACAGTTCAATGGGTTCTGCACAAAAACATAAGAAACCTTCGAGAAGAGCAAAGAAATAGGGAAATCAAAATAAAATGAAGGCTGCAACTCAAGAAACCATCATACTCAACGTAATAAGCGACTTTCAAAAGAAATATATAGATGATGTGGAAGAAACAGTAGCTTGAGATATGCTACGCAATATAATAAATGATTTTCTAAAGTATGAAAACAAAAAGATGAAGTGTGTGAAAAGGTAGCAAATAAATGAGCCACTGTAGAGATATCGCTCGAAGTTAATATTTCTTTTTTATATTTTTATTTGTTTCGCTATGAGCAAAATTTTTATGATAAGTAATAAATTTTCGCTAACTAGCCTTTATACGTAGCTTTGATTTTCATCTTTTTTTCTCACTGATTGGAAAAAGAATAATCTATTTCCATATTCCAAAATCCTATCCACTAATTTCATTCATGACCAGAAATAAAGCTGGGTATAATGATATCTGAAATTAACAGAATATTGCAGGTCTTGGTGTAGTAAAATCTCATATAAGTTAACACAAAAAATTGAGTGTTCTTTTCAATGATCATAAATAGCATATTACACAATAAATTACTAATTCCGCATGCATACATAATGATTGATTAGTTCGCATATATTATTGAGAAAATTCTTTGAGAAACTTTCCAAATTCATTCTTTATAGTTTCTTGTCTTTTACTATATTTTTGCATATCAAATATGTAAAGCACATTATCTGATAAAATCTCACTACTTCTCCTTTAGGATATATAACGTCTGTCTCAGTTCTTAATCTAACTATAGAAGAAGAACCATTGATGGAAAAGGTGAAATTAAGAAAACCATTATTTTCATGATAAAAATGCACAAATAAATTTCACGTGTTTCTTGAACAGGTTAGTCATAAAATTCATAAAATATAATATTCTCATATGGGCATAGAATTATGGATATTATTACAAATTATAATTATTAAATTATCTTTAAAATTTTTTAAAAAATTCAATGCAAGTTATCATTATATAAATAAAAATAATAGTTTTGCGTAAAAGAATTTTTTTCTTAGATATGGGAAATCATTAATAATTAGCATATTGAAATTTGATTGAAAACAAATAATTATTTAATAGTATAAATACTCTCTTTAAAATATATCATTTATAGAATCTTAAAGCAACTTTTCTACAAAAAAATTTTAATCTTGTCATGATTTAGCAGAATTCATCATCATAAGATATGTGCTTGATACAATAATAATTTTAAAATTTAAAATGAACGATAATAATTATATATCAGCCATTAGATGATTAGAAGAAACTTCTCTCTCAAAATGATTATTGATGATGATAGTAATAATGATGATGATGATGATGGTAATGATGATGATAATGATGGTAATGATGATGATGATGATGATGATGATGAAATAAAATTGAAAGAATTTTTTCAAATAATAAAATAAATAATGGTTATACTTTTATTCAATTATTCAAAATGTTTTGATTTTTTCAACGCAGTACTACATTTTAAGTTTCTAACTATATAATCGAAAACTATAAATTTGATGATAATAATAATTACTATCATTATTTGCGTTAGTGGTATTATTGATACGTTGGTACAGTATTTGAATTATTGAAAATTTTTTGTTGTCATTGAAATTGACGATGATGAAACTTAGTCATCTTTATTATTATTAATCATGAAAGTAATTATTTGGTTGATAAATATATCAATGGTGTTTTTCAATATTTTCATTATTGTATTGTTGATATCTAAATACCCTTATTTTTGAAAAGGTTAAAGCCTAAATTTGTGAATAAAACTATGTCAAACTTACTATATTGATAAACAAGATCTTAGGGAAGTATTGTCAGTGGAGAAATATTTTTGATGAATATGATCCATAATTTATTATTTCTTGTGGCAATTTATCATTACAATTTTTGTTGTATTTATTGTTTATAAATATAAATAAACCTGAACATTCCATTTTTTTTAAAAAAATAAACCAATTTTCTAAATGTAAATCAGATATATCACTTAATTTTTTTTTTCTAATGAACCAAATAAAATGAATTTAACATAAAAAGAAAATCGAGTTATTTTATTAATTTATTTTATTTTATTTTTATAATCAATTTCAAATTTAATGATCAAAAAGTAATGAAATAATTGAAATTATTTAAATGAAATCAATTAAAAAACGTATTCTAAAAAAAAAATCAAATATGTGACTGACTTCTTTGATGAAATCATCAATATTTTTCATTGTTACTATACACATCACATCATCAAAAGATAATATTTCTTTTTGCAAAAAAAATAATCATTATTATTATTACTTATTTCTGCTTTATATTAAAACGAAATTAAAACTAAAAAATGTACCGTGATTAAAAATCTTGCGCCACACACAATAAAAAATTTCTCAATTTAAAGAGTATTTAATTAAGGAAACCATTTTGTCCAAACTTTTAATCGATTGAATTACTTCTTTTGTACACTAGAATCAACAATAATTATACTTATATTTTAATTGTTCTTAAAATCAATGAACTTATAACTTTAAAATTAAAACAACTATGTTATAATTAACTTCAGGATTTGTCGAGTTCCTACTGATTCAAATCCTTAATATTTTTAGGTAAAAATTAAATAATAATTAAATTAATTAAAAAAAAAAGATATACAAAATAACTATTTACATAAAGTCGCTCTCAATATTTATATTATTTTTGATAAAAAGAATTATTAAAAAGAACAACTTAAGCTAGTGGTGAAATTTCTTTTTAAAAAGTTTTGATTATAAATTAGAAGTAAAAAAAATTATTCTAGTGACCACAATAAAGTGGTTTGCAAAACGAATCAATTAGATTATTTGATACGAAATTATCCAAATGGACATTAAAGGTATTTGTTAAAAATAATTTAAAATAAAAAAAAAAACAAGAAAATAATCAAAAAAAAAAATCAATAAAAGAGAAGAAAACAAATCAGAAATTATAATCGATTATTTGATTAAAACTCTTTCTCACAATTTAATTTTTTTTTTTTTTGATTAAAGATCTTATTTTTAATTGAAGAATATTTTTGAAAATACACAATATAGAAAACAAATATAAAACTGACTTCTCTGACCGAAATTTAATAAATATAATTATTGAAATAAGATTGCAAATTTCTCATACCTTCGTAATTAAAAATATTACATTTTCCGAATTAAAAACACAATGCGTACAAAAATCCTATCAATATTTGTTTCAAATTATTTTTTTTGAAGTTGCAACAATAATTTACTTTCTTATCAACTCGATAAATGAAATTAATTTCTATAATACTTTGTGCACAAACTATTTTTATAATAGTTTGTTTAATATAATTGAAATATTGTTCGTAAAATTTTATATAAAAAAATAAAGATCTTATCTAATCATTTTCAAGTATTAAAAAAAAAAGAAATCAAGTAGGTTTATTAAATATTAATCGATTAACATTATTTATGAGCTTTGTTAAAATATTTAATTATTGTACTTTAACGAATTCAACCTTTTTTTTTCTTTGTGAACGACACATTTAATAATTTATTTTATGATGAATATTTATATATACGCTTAAATCTTGAGATATTATTTTCTATTATCGGTTATTGTATATTATCATATTCTGTTTAAGTATTACTAGAAAATAATAATAATGAAAATTTATTAAACTTATTAATAACATCAAATACTCCAACAGATATATTCAGCAATTTTAATGCTTGACATGACCATCATTGAAGATAATTACATAATTTCGTCAAATTTATTTTGAAAAGTATATGGATTACAAAACAATTGAATGAACTTTATAAATATTAGTGAGAAAGACTTGTAAAGAATTAAATTCGATCGAAAATCACAAGTTAAAGGCCAGATCAAGTTATGTCAAGTCGTCTTTGTCGATATGGTGAGTAAATAATAATCATAAATTTATTGTTTATTTTATATAATATTTATGTATTTTCTTTAACAACTGATTCGATAAATTTTTTTTTTATAGAAAATTATAATGTGTAAATTAACGGTACAATTTAAGAAAAAATAGAGAAGTCAATTTTAAGAATCCTTAATTTAAAAATATTTATCATGAGAGCAATGGGAATCACGAAAGATGGATGGTATTAAATATTCGACATTTAGTTTTGTTTTATACTTTTTTAATCAATCTTTAACGAAAATTTATAGAAAGAAATACAAGTAAAGAAGAATATAATTGAAGTTTAATTTAATATTTAGTATGATGGTATAGATATTTTAATTAGATTTCTATTTTGCGAATTTTATAATGATAATATTATTATTGAAATTTGCAATATCACCTAATATTTTTAGCATCTTGCAAATCTGTTTATTCATTTATATTTCTATTCTATATGATAAATTATTATTTTAAAATTTTCAAATTTTTATAACTAATTTATTATTTGTTTTATCGCGTTATTCATATTGGATAAATTTATATCTTTTAAAACCAAAGATTATCGATAATTTAAATTTACATCACTCACGCACTCACAAACAATGACATTTGGTTATGTAACATGAGATTTAAAAGACTTGTTTAGATTGAGAATTCAATTTTTTCATTTATTTAATAACAATAACCATAAAAAAGCATTCTGGTTATACCTAGGCAACGATGGTCATCAATAAATGGATATGTATTTGCATTCATGTATTTATGTAGTATTCATTTTTATTAATAAAGTTTATTGAAACATGCTAAAATTCTTATCCGATAAAAATTCTATTAAAATAACAACTCAACTAATTATATTGTTAACCGCCTGATTGATCATCTTTTCATCTTTATCTGTCTTTAAATTTGGATCATCAATAATATTTGAATTTTCTAATTTGATAAATTTGTTAGTAAATTCTGATTATTATCACGAAGAATGAAAATTGCTAAAGTTCATCACTGGGTAAAATTAAATTTATGTGGGCAAAGTTAGGGTTAGAAGTTGATCAGGGAATTATGTATTTTGACCTCGAGTGACAATCACCAGTGGTATAAGAGAAGCTATTGAAGAATTTAAATTCAAATTTTTGTAATAAGCTCAAGTTAATTTTCTCCTATTTTATTTATTTAAAAAATTCTTTTATAACAATTGAGATTAAAATTTATTTTATGGGAAAATTAGTCTAAATAATCAAATTGTTATCTGTAATTGAATTTTGATAGAAGTGATCAGCGATTGCATCATAAATGATCAATCACAGGCGTGCACAAATAATTGGTTGAAATACTTTTTTCCACTTTCTTAATTTCTTTCTCTTCGTTCCTCTCACGAAAACAATAAATATAAATTTTCTTGGATGTAAATATATCTTTTTATCTTTAACAACTTTTATTTTTTTATACTTGTGTGGATGTTTTTCTGCCAATAATAATAATAATAACAATGTATTATATATCATCAACTATGCCTGCTTTCACGTTTATTTTCTATTATTTTGTTTTTATTTTTAGCTAACTTTCTAATAATGATTCCTTATACTAAACATCATCTTTCTTGCAAATATTTAACAAGTTTTCATTTTCACTGATGTTTTTGTTAATTTGAGCTATCTCTTTGCTACCTTTTCTCATCTAACTTCTTTGTCATATGTGTCTTATTAATTTTTATCAATATATTTTTTTTGTCAACTATTATTTTTTTGCATTAATTACTAGCTCTGGTTAACTTTCACTTGCATTTTTTATTGTGATTTTTTTTCATCTAACTACTACTTTAACATATTAACTGATAAGTTGAAATTAATGGATCTGGTAAGCGAATTTATATTTATCACATTTCATTTCTCCAATTTAAAGTTTCTTATTATTTAAAGGTATTTTTTTATTTATTTATTTTAAAAAAGTTAAATTGATTTATAAATATTTCCTTTACTTTTTACATTCGATAATTTTTAATATTATTAATCTTGAGAAAAATTTATGGGTGAAGATTCCAGGCGCAAAATATACTTAATGGATGACCTTGACAACTTTGCGGCTGCAGTTATTTATTTCAATTTTATGCTATGTATGCTCTTAAGATTCTATTTTACATATTACAGAATGCACAATTAAGTAATACCTTCACTCCCAAAACAACTTTTGGTTTGGTACAAGATGATAAAAGGATATTTCTATCAAAGATCTGTTGAATTGAGATCAATTAAAAATGGAAAAAAACTTCAACTTATTATTTCAATATCCTCACTCTATTCCAACATGGTTTCTCGTTTGTTTCTGGGTAATATGAAATTTAGATTTACAACTCAGAAAATGATATATCTTTTTTTTTATCATTACTCTACCTTTGGGTTTTTTTTTAAATAGATTCACTTTTATTATCATGAATTAGATAATACTAATCTCTTTTTCCACAAAATTTCCTCAGACTTAGTAATTAATGATGCATCCGAAAAAATAGAAATTGAAATTGGATGCTTCGAAGCATTTAAATGAGATGAAATAACATGGTTGAGTAAACAATCAGAATTGGAGCCAATGGATTCAGATAAATTTTGCCTATCTTATTTGCTGAAAGAGTTAAATCTATTGGATTTATAAATAAGGTTCAATATTCATCGAAAAATCAAGTTAAGTATAAAATTTTTATTTTTATTATTTGAGTTTTCCAATTGAATTTTCGTAACTCAAATTTGATTTCTTTAATTAAAAAACAAATAGTCAAAACTGGATAATCAAAATAGTTGAAGAGCTGAAATAAGTGGATTTAGAGATCATGATTAGCTTCTACTACTATACCAATTTTCCATTTTTGCTAACACTTATTCATAATATGTTTATAGCACTCTTTTAACACTTTGCATACTAAGTACAATTTTTGAAAGAAGGTTATTCTTATAAATATTTATCTAATAATTTTATTACTTCATTATTTTTCGGCACTTAACAGCATTATTCTGGATAATACTAAGTAATAATGGAAAGGCTGGATAGTACTGGGAACACTGGACAACATTAGAATGCTGGATGAACCGCTGGAATACTAAATGACACTGGACAACATTGGAACACTGGATACTGGATGGCACTGGAATACTGGATAATATTGGAATATTGAATGCCACTGGAACATTGGAATACTGGATAACACTGGGAACGCTAGATGACATTGAAACGCTGCACTGGAACACTGGATAAAATTAGAACACTGGAATATCGGATACGCTGGAACTTCGTAATACCGGAAACTTGATAATATGAAACACTGGATAATTCGGAACACTAGAAATAAAAGACAATAATGGAACATGAGATATCACTGAATACTAAAGTGCTAGATAATACTGGAATGCCGGAACACAGGATAACCTTGCCGTGAAACACTAGAAATATTGAATAATACTGGAACACTGGATAGTACTGGAACACTGGACAACACTGGAACACTGAATACAATAGGAACACTGAAAAATTGGATAAAACTGGAATATTGGACAACACTGGAATACCTGATAACACTGGATTACTGGATAATCTTGGAATGTTGAAATATTGGATAGCACTGGAACGTCGACACACTGGCAACACTGGAATACTAGATACTGGATAATATTGGAATGCTGAAATATTGGATAACACTGGAATATTTGAAATATTGGACAACGCTGGAACATTTAAATAGGACAACAGGTACTACTGGATAATACTAGAAAACGTTGGATAATATGGAACACAGGAAATGTTGGATAATACTGGACAACGTCGGATAACACGGATAATACTAGACAACATCGGATAACATCGGAACTCTGAATAACACTTGAAAACTGGATACAGAACAACATTGGAATACCGGATTGCACTGGAATACTGGATAATATTGGAATCCTGGGTTATTGCATAACACTGGAACATTGAAAAACTGAAATACTGGATAATACTGGACAATATCGGGTAACACTAGAACACTGGATACTGGACAATGCTTCAACAATGGAATATTAGGCAACATTAGAACAACACTTGGACTCTGGAATATTGGTTAACACATTGGAACATCGACACTGTAATACTGGATTACTGGAAAACACTGGACAACATTAGATACTGGATAACAATACTGGACAATGGATGACATTAAAATACTATAACACTGGATACTGGATCCTGGACAACACTAGAATACCGGATTCGGATAACACTGGAATATTGGATAACACAAGAATACTAGACAATATTGTAACACTGAAGTATTATAGAACACTGGAATATTGAACAACACTGGAAATACTGGATTATAATGGATAACACTGGAACATGGATAACGCTTGGCACTGGATACTGAATAACATTGAAATACCGGATTGCACTGGAATACTGAATAATTTTGGAATGCTGGAATATTGGATAACACTGGAACATTGAAACACTGAAATACTGGATAATACTGGACAATACTGTGTAACACTGGAACACTAGATACTAGACATCGCTGTAATACTGGATAACACTGGAATATTGGGCAACATTGGAACACTGGAACACTGAACAATGCTGGAACCTGGAAAAAGAAATGCTGGACAAACCATCGGAACACTGGATAACATTGACATTAGAACACTAGAATATTGGATAACGCATTGGAACGCTGGAATATTGGATAACATTGGAACATTAAACCACTGAATACTGGATAACACTGGACAACGTTGCATTGACGCTGAACACTGGACAACAATATTGGATAACTGGACAGCAATGGATCACTGGATGACATTAACGCTGGATACTGGATACTGGATACTGGACAACACTAGAATACTGAATACGGATAACATTGGAATATTGGATAGCACTGGAATATTGGATAACACCGGAATACTGGAACACTAGATACTGGATAATATTGGAACACTGAAATATTGAATAACACTGCACTGGAACACTGGACAATATTGTAACACTGAAATGTTGTAAAACACTGGAATATCGGACAACACTGGAATACTGTATAATATTGGAATGCTGGAATTTTGGAGCATTAGAACACTGGGCACACTGGAATAATGGACACTACTATAACATCAGAACGCTGGAACGCTGGATACTGGACAACAATACTACTGGATAATATTAGAATACCGGAATATTGGATAACATTGGAATATTGGATAAAAATGGAACATTGAAACGCGAAATACTGGATTATATGGAGCACTGGAAAACTGGACAAAACTGGATAACACTGGAACACTGGATAGCGCTTGATATGAATACTGAACAACATTGGAATACCAGATAGCAATGGAATACTAGATAATATTGGAACACTGGAATATTGGATAACACTGGAATACCAAAATACTGGACCTCATTGGAACATTGGATGACATTAGAATACTGGAATACTGAATAATGGACAATAATGGGATACCGGAATATTGGAATACTGGAATATTGGATAAAGCTGGAACATTGAAACATTGGACACACTGGAATACTGGACAGCACTAGATGACATTGGACTACTAGTTGGAATACTGTACAACATTGAATAATACTGAAACACTAGATACTGGAATACTTGATAATACTGGATATTGGATAACATTTGATAACACTGGGCAAAGCTGGACACCATTATTCTTAAACTGGGACTGAATTCTGGATTTTTGGATATGTCATGATGAGGTGAGTTTGTAGTTATTTAATAACTTGTCCATTTTGATTGTGTAAAGTGTTATAAAAGTGTTGCATAAGCATTCTATAAAAATATGATGAATTGCATTTCATAAGGAATTTTATGAATTTATTTTTTTACATATCTTTATAATTGTATCTACAATATTTACATATATAATTTGTAATAAAGTGAAATATTGTTTTTATTCAAGGAATTGAGTATATAATTTGGTTTATAATCAAAAAGAATTATTATTTGTTGAATTTCAAATTTTTATCAAGTATTAAAATTTTGAAACTTCTAGAAAAATTAATAAATATTTATTTTAAAAAATCAACATCATTCAAATTATAATTTTTATTTAACTCATCACATACACTAAATAATATTAATACAAGATGATATATATTTATAAATAAAAATCATGCCACATATACTTAAACCAAAAAAAAATAATAACTTATCTTATGGCTAATATTATCTCCATTGCTTGAGGTAAATATTGTATTAGAATATTCATTATAAAGTGTTGTCCTGGAATTTGAACAGATGAGACGTAACCAATAGATGTGTCATCTAAATGAATATCAGATGATTTCTGGCATGCCCCTTAGGGGAATCTAATTAAAAAAAGTTTATGTAATTTAGATCACCTGTTGCGAGTCAATTAGCATTTTAAATTTTGCGATTTTTTTTTGAAAATTGCTAAAGCTCACTGGTGGTGGATTTCGCCGCTGTGTAAAATTAAATTTACGTGGGGTGGGCAAAGTTAGGGTTAGGGTTGATCAGGGAATTATGTAATTTTGCCCGGCGGTGACAATCACCACCGGTGAGCTTTAGCAAAACCCTTTTTTTTTATTAATTTCCAGTTGTCTGATACCCCACTATACATATAAATAACACTTTATTTTTAACTAACTGTATAGTTTGTTTATGCTTCAATTGGAAAAGTTAAAAAGAAAGTTAACTCATATGGTTTTCAGTTTACCTTTGCACAATTTATAAACTGTATAAACACAAATAATAAATAAATCCAAATATTTGCATTTTTTTGAATATCAAGCCAATAATGATTTATTTTAAATGATTACATACTGTCTGTTTTAGTTTCAATAAAAGCTATACTCTATAATTCCAGTGATCAAAATTAAATAATAAAAATACAAATATATAAATAATAAATATAATAATAATAAATAAAATAATAATAAAATATCAATTATAATAATAGCAAATCAAATAATATATAATTTATTTAAATTTCTTTAGTTTGATTTTTTTTCATCTTCGACTATACAAATTAAAATATATTAAATAACTTTTAAAAATAAATATATTAAACAAAGTAATTAAAGGAATAAATTTACCAATTATATTATCGGGAATTGAAAGAAATTGCTGTCTTGAATCTAAATAAATAGTTAATATAAAAATTCTTTTTCTATAAAAAATGTGAATGAAATTTATTTCTTACAAAATATACTTACTAGATGTATCTGTATCATACTCATCATATACAGGCTTTGTAAGTTTTGATATAAGTCTACTTGTATATATTGCTTCAGGATGCATTTCATTTGTATCATATTGAATAAAATTCTTGTTTGATTTATTTGCTGCTTTAACTTCTTTGTTTACTTGTTTTCTCATTTCATTATCCTCAGAAAGATATTTATCAAGTTCAGATTTCAATTCCTCAGCAGTTGGACGATTGAGAGGTTCAAAATTCCAGCATCTTTCCATTATTTCTTTGAGAAATTGAGGAATTTCACATTTAATTTCAGGCTTAAGCCTTTCACAAATGCCCATTACAAGTTTTTCATCATGTGGTATATTATGATATGGTGGGTAACTAGTTAGAACTTCGTACATAACCATACCAAAAGAATAAATGTCAGATGCTTGACTATATTCTCCTTTACTCAATGTCTCAGGGGCCATGTATGGAATTACACCATAAATATTTTCTGTATCATTTTCTGTAATTGGTTTGCACAATCCAAAATCTGTAATATAACTTAAAGTAAAAGTTTGATAAACTATATTACCGGAATGAAAATCCTTGTGCATTAAGCCCATTTCATGAATATTTTTAAGTCCATTTACAATATTTGATAAAATAATGTATTTTTTACTCCAAGTTAATTCTTTAAAATTGTTATTTAACAGTTTTCGAAGATTACCAAGTTTTGCATAATTCATAACCATCATATATTCATTTTTCGTTGAATTTTTAGTGATTCCATATATTGCAACTGCATTTTTACCTCGAAATTTAAATTGATTTTCAATCTAAAATATTTATTAACATAAAATATAATTACTATTTATTTAAAATAAGAAAATTAAAAAATAAAATATTTACCTCTTGCAAAAAATCTATTTTGTTTATGGAATTATCATGAACTTTTAAGCAAACATCTGTTTTTCCAGATCTAAACCAATTTTTTTTAAAATTATTAAAAAAAATAATAGGTCCATCAAGCCATTCTGCTTTGTATACTGTGCCAAAACCTCCTTTAGCAAGGTACGTGACATTCTTAAGTCTATCAAATGGAATCCATTCAATAATTTCTCGTCTTTTATTTGCCTTTAGCTGTATTTGTTGGATAAATTTATCAATTTCTATATCTTCACTTGTCCATTTATCAAATTCATTTTTTAATAGTTTGGCACTACACCCATTATTGGTAATTAATTATATGATATTGAATTAAAATGAAACTTTGATTTCGATAATTATGAATCCGAATACTCACTCACTGTGATATAATTTATATTGATTAGTTTATACGATTTTGTTAAATTGAAACATTGATTATGAATCTAAATACTCACGGACTATTTATATTAATTAGTTTATAATTGATTAGAGAATTGTTATATGATATTGAATTAAATTGAAACATTGATTTCAATAAATATGAATCTAAATACTCACCGACTATTCATATTGATTTGTTTATAATTGATTAGAGAATTGTTATATGATATAGAATTAAATTGAAACATTGATTTCAATAGTTATGAATCTAAATACTCACTGACTATTTATATTGATTAGTTTATAATTGATTAGTGAATCGTTATCAGATATTGAATTTAAATTGAAATTTGATTGCAATAATTATGAATCTAAATACTCACTAACTATTTATATTGATTAGTTTATAATTGATTAGAGAATTATTATATGATTTTAAATTAAATTGAAACATTGATATCAATAATTATAAATCAAAATACTCACAGACTATTTATATTGATTAGTTTATAATTGATTAGAGAATTGTTATATGATATTGAATTAAATTGAA
>CAJVPK010000353.1:0-37695 GCA_910592015.1 Diversispora eburnea | reverse complement strand
AAATTACCAAATAATTCTGGTGGCCAACTATGAGAGAATGCTGGATTTGATACTCTTCGATGTCTTAAGTGTTCCTACATATATATAATATATTTAAAAGAGAGAATATAAAAGATAAGATATAGGATAAGCGTAAATAAATAAGCATTAGGAAGCTATTACTACCTCTTTATTTTCAAATAAAATATTATTAAGTCCAATAAATATCATTGCTGCCTTTGAAATTTTTAGTTCCTAGTTTTTAAATACTTAAAGTTATTATTTATAATTATTTGATGTGACTTAAAATACAATGATACTAACATTTTGATCCAATTTTTGAAACGCATCTTTGAAAATATAAGGAATGAAAATGTAAATATGAGGAATATTAGAATTAGGATAGGAAACAAATTAAAATACAAATCGATATTTAATTATTAATTGCTTTACCTGCTCTTTGAAAAATTTCTTTCATTAATTCAGGTTTTGAAACAGAGATTACCCATTTTCCGGTTAATATATCAAAATACTTAATTCATTAAAAATAAGAAATATCATAATAATTATTATTATCATAAAGAGATTATGCAATTTAAAAAATAATTACTTTAAGTATCCCATGCTTATTAAATGACTCAATTAAGTAATGTCTAATAACATCGAGAAAAGGTTCTCTTGCTAGATAAAATTTTAAATTATATTGGATAGTCTGAATTAAAGGAAGAGAGGGAATTTGACGAAGCTCAGGTGAAATAATAAAAAATTTCTTAATGATGTAATATAAAGAGTAGAAGAGAAAAAGATAAACTCCATAAATGATAATCATTTTATTTTATTTTTCAGAAAAAGTTTAACCAATAAGTATTTTTTTTTTTTAGATCATCCCTGAATTTTATCAGCCACCATTGAATAAATTAGTAAATGATCATCATTGATTTATAATTATAATTATCATCATCATCGCCAAGTATAAAAATATTATATTATGTCAACTTAAATAACGTATAAAACCTGATATTCCTTTAAAAAGGGCTTTTTCAGAAAACGAAATTGTGATCGTCAAAGGAATAAATTGATCATATCACAAGGTGCATCTCATAACTTTTAGGTTTAGATGCATCGACTTAAAACTATCGTTAAGGACTCTTCAATTACATTGAAACATATTGTTGATCTAATTATATTATATTATTTAAAATGGTGATCGTCAAAGGAACAAAGGGCGCTCATTTTTGTAATTTTTTAAAGAAAATTGCTCTTTTTAGAAAAAAGAAAAAAAGAAAGATCTTTTAGCATAAACCAAACTATTTCATTATTGTATAAATTTAATGCTAAAACATAAAAATTTGTATTATTGCTAAAATATAAATTCGTTTTATATAAAATTAGTATCATTGCTGCAATTTTAAAAAATTTTCTAATTAATATTTTAGCCAGTTAGCCAATCTATCGTGTTGGGTGATTGCACGTGATATAGAATTTAGCTATAATGGATTATACTAAAAATTACACTTTCGAAGAATTGGACGATGAATTACGGAAACATAAGAAGGCTTATAGAAATGAATATAATGAAACCGCAATTCGAATTAAAAATTCTAAAAATTATCCAACTCCGATGAATATAAAACGCATCCAGAAGAAATTAATATCAGTGAACTTCTAAAATGATGAAAATTTGATAATGAACTTGAGAATAACAAAATCTTTTTATTAAATAAATTTGGTATGAATTATTGTTTTATGTTATATTCATTTTTTCATTTCATAATTAATTATTTATATTTAATTTGATTTAATTTTTTTATTTTTTTTATCTTTTTTTCGGATTATAAATTTTATTTAATGTTGCATATATTTTATTTTTATTTTATTTATTATATAATAAAGCACTTTTTATTACTTTTTTGATATTATAAATCTTAACAACAAGTATAGAGATGAAATTATTTATGAATTCAAATAGCATTAAATTTTTATATGTTACAATTAATGAATTAATGAATTATCAAGCGACCAATTTAACTGATATTTTAAAAATACTTGAAAGAAATAAACATAGAAGACCTTATGTAATAAAATCTTAATTTCATTCTTAGTGAGAAATAAAATCATCTTTTGTTTTGTTGACCACCTCGTGTTAAAGGATTATAACCTCCAAATATCTCATCCATTCCTATAACCTTACTACCACAATTGTTTTAGTATGACCATGGCAAATATTCTAGTTCCACATAATTGTTTTACGATCAATCCAGGTTGAAATTTCTGTAGCATGTTCTGCAATGATTGTTGAGAAAGGTTCTTTTAGTACTTCTGCACGAGGTGTTCTTCTGTAACCAAGAGAGTTCTTTCTGGCAAAATAATTGATTAACTGGTCGGCCAGGAGCTCTTAGATGCCGAATAATATGTAGAAATTGTTGTAAAGTGGTTTTTAACGTAAGAAATTTTTATTTGAACCATTCTTCAAGTTTGTAGGGAGTAGGATTTTGAGAAATTCTCCATTTGATAACTAAATTCCAAGTTTTAACTTCTTCCGTTTGTAAATCTCCTCGACATCAGTGCATCTAAACTATCAAAAATAATATTCAAATGTTTATAAATTCAGAAATCATTGATATAGTAGGATAAATAAAAGAGAAATATGTTTTTAATCAAGCCTTAATATCAATGGAAAGTTTCTAATTAATTGGTCAATTCTTTAAGTTCAAATTCATTAGTAGCTAACATGACATCAGGAAATTTTGTTAGACGAAAATTTGCGCAAATTTTCAAAACCTGCACAAATTTGCGCAAATTTTTATCTATGTTTTTTCCATTTTTTCAAATTCGCTTGCTATTTGCGAGGTATAGAGCGATTTTCTACTAAAATATTTCTAAGGTAGAAAGAAAGATTTGGTTCTTGGCTACAAAATAATATGCGTTTCATTCTGATAGCATCAATATTCATGGAGTTATACGCGTTTAAAATAGTGCGAAAATTTGCGGAAATTTGCGAAATATTTTCACGAAACTTTGCGCAATTTTTCGTCTTGAAAATTTCCGCAAAATTTCGCAAATTTTCACACGATTTTTTCACGGACGTCCGATTCTAAACACAAATAACTCCATGAATATTGATGCTACCGGAATGAAACGCATATAGTTTTGTAGCCAAGAACTAGACCTTTCTTCTATCTTAGAAAATCGTGAGCGAAGTTGAAAAAACGGAAAAAAAATTGCGCAAACTTTCGCCTAATAAAATTTCTGATGCATTAAAAAATAAATATTGTTTCACCATTTCCAAATTAATAAAAATAAGTTTCAATATGAAATAAATTATTGTTGATAATAACTTACTTGAGAATAGAATTTGCTGAATGATTTCTTACTCTAATCTTTACGAAAATATGGTGATTGATATTTTAATGTTTGAATGTACCGTTAATGATTTTTCATTTTTTTCAATTTCAATGATTGCACTATAATCATCTTTCTTATCAAGCTCCATAAAGTTTGAGATATCTTGTCAAAAAATTATAAAGACATTTTGATTTTTGCAAATTATTGTGAGTTCGAAAAAGAATAATGATTTACGCTTAAGCTCCTAATGTAACCGTTCGGTTCAGTTCTATTGTTGAACAGAAACTGAACCAAAATTTAAAACATGTTTCAGTTTGGAGCTGAAATTAAAAACTTCAATCCGAACCGAACTGGAAACGAACCGATCTGAACCGGTTTGCACCAGTTCAAAAATGGTTCAAAGTTTAATTTCATTTATTTTATTTTTAATTTCAAAATACATATTATAAAAATTTACATATTTTATTTCATTTTTTTTTCTAATTTTAACCACCCTTTTAAACACATACACATTCTTATAGTATCAGAATTTAAACTTCCTCTTCTTTGTGCAATTAAATCAGTACCACCTGAAAATATTCTTTCAACTGGAACACTTGTTCCTGTTTAAAATAAAATTTTATTTAAAAAAATAATTTATAATAAATTAATTTAATAAATTTAAAACATACCAGGGATTGATAAAAAATCATAGGCCATTTTTGCAAGATTAGGATATTCTGACTGATGAAGCTATATAAATAAAATTTAAATAATATAATAAAAATAATTTTCAATATCAATATTTAATTTTAAACCATTACCTTCCAATATGTTAAAATATCTACTTCATAATTTGATGGAGGTTCTTTTAAATATGAATTCAATTCATCTGTTTGCACAATTTTTCTTTTTTTAAAAATATGATCAGATAAAGCATTAAGTTTAGATGAATATTCATCTATTTCTTTGTTGCCAATGGGTTTATATCTCTCATTCCATATATCATCTTTTTGTTGTTTATAGCTTTTAATATATTTGCTATCAATATTAATGTCTTTATAATATGTTAATTTTAATTTAGGATCTAAAACTGTATAAATATAAATTAATTAAAGTTTAAATAGAAGTTAATAAATTATAAAAAAAAATAATAATTATACTTGTCGCAATTATATAAACAAGTCGATCAGAAGTTGAATAATAATTCTCTAATTTTTGTAAAGCAAAATTGGTAGCCTCATTGATACCGGAAGAAAGATTATTTTTTATTTGAAATTCTTTGATAGTTTCAAATAAATAGTCATAAGCAGGAACAGTTTGACTAAGAGTTGGAAGTTTTGCTGTGCTCATTTCTAAAGTTGCAATTTTGAAACACTATTATAAAACAACATAATATTAAAATTTAGAATATAATTTAAAATTATTATATCAAATTAAATTATACCTCTGATAATTTTTTTATTTCTTCTAATTGCTTACATTCATTTTCTTGTAACAAATATAATGATAGATTACAATCAGCAGATGTTGTATTATGAAGAGGTTAATATAAAAAACAAATTATTATATTATAAAATATAATTGAATTATAAAAATTTAATGAAATATTTTACTTGAAGAATTAATGATCTTTCAATCATGTCATAAGTTGAATTCCACCTTGTTTTTACATCAGGAATTAATTGAAGACCTTTAATATTTAATGCTTTACATTGTTGATTAAGTTTATCACGTCATTGTGGAGAAGCTCATATTTTAACCACTAATTTTCTTAATTTTTCTATAATACCCAAAGAATTTTCATTGATAAAATCCAATAATACGTCTTCCTCATTTTCTGGACCCATTCCTTTTTAGATTTTAAAGTATTTTGTGCTGCAAGGCTTATTATATGTGCTAAGCATCGAATATGATGTTTTTCAGAATTAAAATCAATGCCTTCAACTGAACAAAAAACATCTAAATAAATAAACATGGTATCCATATTACTAGCATTATCAGCTGTAATAGTTAATATCTAAAAGTATTAAATTAAATAAAAATAAATAAAATCAATAGATAAATAAAATAAATAAATAAATAAAATAAATAAAATAAATAGAATAAATAAAATAAATAGAATAAATAAAATAAATATAATAAATAAAATAAATAGAATAAATAAAATAAATAAATAAATTTACCTTTGTAGAACAATCAACAGTAAGCAATTTCATGTTGTCAGATTATTTCTTTTTGATAAAATTTATTTTTTCATTAGCTTGAAGAAGTGATTGGCATGTTCTACTACTGCTGCTTCCACTCTTACACTACAAATACTATACTAAGATCATGTCAAGTGACCAATGAATGCATTTTTGAAAAGATTTGAGAAAAGAATTCTGAAATGAAAGCTGATGATGTTTCGAGCTTAAGGTCTGTATATTCTTTATCCAATTATAAATATATACAGTATATTAATGCAAATCAACAGGAGCGATGTGATAAGAAGGTTAACAAGGATTTCGTCTATCAAGATTTAAATCCAAAGTTGCTGCTAAAAATGTCGTTTAGATAAATAATGATGAAAATATGCAAAGAAAAGAAATCATAATGTTCTTTTTCTATTTTTATAAAATTTTTTATTCTTTTAACTTTTATATGCTTTCTTATTCTACATATGTATTTATTATTTTGCTTACTGTAAATAAATAATTATTCATAAATTAAAACATCTCATCACTTGTCTAAATAATGAACCTGTATATTTGTATACTATATTTTCTGTATTGTAAAAGAGCCAATTTTTATTGCTGGCCGCTCATCATCATCCCTATAATTTATTTTACGGTCACTTTAATGAATTTTGATTTAGGTTAGTCTCATCATTATCGGTTATTTTTTTCTACTTATCATTCTTTATCATCCCCACGATTTTTAAATTCACAATCAATAAACATCTCCAATTTTTTTAAAACTCTCGGTCATTATCCTCTAATGAATTCAACTATCACCATTATACATCATTATCTTCATTCCTACAATTTTTTTAAATTTATTATTGAACACCAGTCTCATCATTGATTTTTTATCATCATCATTGTTACATAATCTGTTTCTCATCATCATAATTATATTATTTTTTAAAAAATTATTATGGATTTTTGATTCTTTCCATAATTACCGATCTCATCTTCTAAAAATAAACATCAAGCAAACGAAACGCTTTATATAAAAAGAAACATGAAAGTCCGGATGACGCAATCTCATATCCAAATATGAAAGGGGCAAGAGTTTGGTTTTAAGATAAATCAATTTTCATATAAAGAGGCCACCTGAGGAAAAAAAATGTAAAGAAAATGAATGTGCTATATTAAATGTGTTTACATAAGTTATTAATAACCTATGATTTTATTTCCTTTTTAGAACATTAACATGATTTGAAAAAAGGATTAAATCTGTGAAATCTCCACTTATCCCTAGTGATCATCCGTGACTTTTTTTGTTGATATTTTCATGGCTGATATTTTCCTGGGCGATTAGAAATTATACTTTATTAATACGTACGTATTATTACATTGATTTACATAATTGGCTAAAATTATTGCTTTTTAATATTAAAATTACATTTGAGAAAGTAGAATTACTAAATATAGGAGTTTGTGAATTATTATTTAAAGAATTAAAAGAGATCTCTTGTAACGGATGTTTTAATTTATTTTTTGAATTATCAGTAATATTAATTAAAGTATTCATTGTATAAGATTTCTGTTCTTCATTAATTTTTTTATATGCCCTAACACCTTCGACACTTTTATGTTCTGTCAATTGCATAATTGCTTGTTCAGAAATATTATTATCTTGTAAACATTGAGCAGCAGTTTTATGACCTGAATGGTTGGAAAGAGCATCAAAGGAAATATCAATTTGTGTTCGCTGCCCAATGTCTTGCATAAAATTACTCAACTTATTTTTTCCTACATGATTTGATTTATACCAGAAACCAGTTTCAGTCCAATTTAAATTAAGTTGTAAATAAAAATTATTTTCTTCACAAATAGGACGTTTAGAAAAATATAATTTTACATCAGAATATAATTCTGAATCAGCAGGTATGTTAATAATATTTGCATTACCATTGTGAAGTCCACGTTGATTATTTTTGGAAGTGTAACGAAACAATTTTAATCCATAATCATCAAATTTAAATTGCTCAATTTTAAGATGATAACGTTCACCAACACGCATTGCAAGTAGAATTGAAATAAGAAAAAATACTCGGTATAGTAGATTTTCAGGTTCTTTACAATTCATTTTTGGATGTTACATGATTTGTTGTATTTGTTCAGTATTTAAAGCTAATGAACTAGTTACTTCTCGTAATCCACATTCTTGCAAGTCTTTCATTCTGCTATGTAGGACATTAATTAAATCTGGAAACATATGTTTGTCATGTAAATTAATATGGGAAATAGGAGAATGGATACGAAGATAACGGTCAATAGCATCAATTGCTTGTTTAATTGAATTGGCCTTATATTCTTTCCCGTCAATTTTTTTCACAATTGAAATGTATTCAACAAGTTCCTTTTGAAGTTATTTTGTATCCGATAGTTTAGATAATGGAACCAGGTATCCATATTCATTTCGAAAATTATTAAATTTTTTAATCCAATTTTTAGTTGATTTTTCAGTATTGCAGTATTGAATACTTTTAATTTTTCACGAAAATATTCAACTTTTGCTTTATTTCTTCATGAAAATCTTTATTTGTTTCTTTAGTTTATATTTCAATTTTAGTTTGCTTGTTTAACAAAGTTAATGTTGATTCAAATGTTAAAGAATTTCCCTTTTTGTCCATAAAGTGTTAAAAAAAAAAATAGAAAAATATTTATTATCCTTTTTTATTTTTATTTTTTTTTTACTATTTTTTTTTTTTGATTATTAATCAAAAGCTTTCTAAGTTTGTAGAGTTTTTTTTTATGCCATGAAAATAGTTTAAAAAAATCAACGGATGATAGGTCCCGTGAGATAAAATAGTTATTTCACGTATCTCCGGCTTATCGTAATTTTCACGGCTATCGCCGTGAAAATTAATGATATCCGTGAAATAACTATTACATAGATAATGTATTATATATGAATGATTTCTATTAAATCAATAAAATGTTCCAATCAGTGGTGATATGATTAAGGAAAAGGCTCAGATTTTTTTTAACAGAATTATATCTTGATAAAACGATGTCTTTTTCTAATGGTTGGTTAGAAAATTTAAGAATATATATATTATTAGAATAAATATTTTTCACATTATTATTGTATTATTCACATTGTTATTAGAATTATTATTATTCAGGTAATCACGAGTATGTTTCGTATTTTCAGGAATATTATTATTACTACTATCAATTAAAATCTTCATCACCAACACATTGCCTTCTATCGGCATTTCTCCATCTTTCATAAATAAATATGTTTTTAAGTGAAAAAAAAAAATAAATAATGGTTTACATTCAAGATCAATCTTTGTAAATAATGTGAATCCAAGATAAAATTCTCGGATAATTTAGAAAAGGAGTGAAATATATATTATTGTAGACATGATGTTTTAATATAATATAAAGAATCGATAATAAACTTAAGAAAGTCGATAAATAATAATTATTGATTAATTGATATAATAATAATTAATTAATAATTAAATAATTTAATTATAATAAATAATATAATATATAACAATATATGACAATATATAATATAATCATATAAGGAAATGAAGAAAACAATTCCAAAGAGTACACCCATAATTAAAGTTGAACAAGAAATAGAAAAAAAACTGAATGATGTTAATATTGTTTTAAAGTCCTTAAATTAAGTAAATTATTTAAATTTAAATAAATTAAACGATAAAAATAAAATAATAAAAAAAAAATAATAATAAATAATAATAAAATAATAAAGAATAAAAAAGAATAAAAATTATTTAAGTAAAACTATTTATTTAACTCATAAAGTATGATACTCTACTAAAATTATAGAATATAATCGATGATCAACTTTTAAAATTTGGAATATTGAAAAGAAATAAATTTGATCATGAAACTGCAAGCCCCATATTCTTATTCAACTAAAATTGATAAAATAAAAATAAAAAATAAATAAATCTATGAAATATATAATGAAACCATATCAACTGACTTACCTTAAGGAATCATTTAGTCATCAACATTATTAAGAAATTCTATAATTATGCAATAAGTATTGTAAATAAATATTAATAGCGTTAAAAAACTAATAAAAAAATATTACCTTCAGGGATTTCAAAATTAAATTGTTGAGTTGTATATGCTAAATATAAGTGTACAACATTATATTAATATCAATATGATTAAAAAAATCGGTGATTTTATTGGAATTAATATTTGAGCGATTTTACCTTGTTCTTCTATAAAGATGATGAAAAATCAATAAATTAATTAATAAAATATAAAATAAAATAATTAAAAATTAAAAAATTAAAAATGTATCACCTTCTGTGACATTGCTAAATGTATAAACTTCACTGGTTTGGATTTTATCTTTTGTTAAACTTGATTGGGAAAAATTTGATTTTGAACTATTAGCCTCATTAGCTTTGTCGATCTGGTTATCTAGCTCACTATCATGATCATCAGTATGTAGTTTAAGTTGAGATTCCAATTCTTTAGCAGTCGGACGATTTAAAGGATCATCATCCCAACATTTTTCCATTAAATCTTTGAGCAATTGTGGAATTCAATACTTAATTTCAGGTTTAAGCCCTTCACAAATGTCCATTACAAGTTTTTCATTATGTGGAATATTATAATAAGGTGGATAACTAGTAAAAACTTCTAACATAATCATGCCAAAAGAATAAATGTCAGATGCTTGAGTGTATTCTCCTTTACTCAATGTCTCAGTTGCCATATATGGAATTACTCCATAAATATTCCCCGGATCATTTTCTGAAACTGGTATACATGAACCAAAATCAATAATATATGGACTAGTTAAGGACACATTAACTATATTACCAGGATGAAAATCACGATGAACTAAGCCAGTCTCATGAATTTTGGCCAATCCATTACTGATATAATATAGAACCTTAATTTTATGTTTCCAAGTTAATTTGTTAAAGTAAGTATTTAACATTTTTCGAAGACTACCATATCTGGCATACTGCATAACCATCATGTATTCATTTTCTTTCGGATTTTTAGTTATACCATATATTGCAATTGCGCCTTTACCACGAAATTTGAGTTGAATTTCAATCGAAAATATTAATTAGCATAAATAAAATATAATTATTATAAGTATATTTAAAATAATGACCATCAGTTGCCATAGGTGAAGGCAACGATGGGTCGGGTGGTTAGGTTAATAGCTTATAGCCAGTCTTATTAAATGTATGATTTTTTTTCTCATGTAACTTGTTTACCATACCAGTCAATCAATCAGAAAAGTTTAATACGGCATGACTCCGTTGGAATCAAAAATATATATATTTAAAATAATGAAAAATAAATAATGTAAAATATTTACCTCTTGCAAAAATCCAATTCTATTTATGGAATTATCAAGATTTTTTAAGCAAACATATTTCCTTCGCGATTTTCTTTTCCAGTTGTCTTCTTTATAATTCCAAGAACTAATATATCCATCAAGCCAGAATGCCTTATAAATTGCGCCAAAACCTCCCTTATTAAAGTACACGATATTTTTTAATCTATCAAATGGAATCCATTCAATAACTTCTTTATAATTAGTTGAGTTGAGTTGAGTTTGTTGGATAAACTGATCAATTTCTGCATCTCCACTTGTCCAGTCAGAAAATTCAGTTCTAAATCGTTTAGAATTACAAGAATTGCACCATTTCAATCCAATATTGGCTTGTTGGCATTCCTTGCACATTCCATAGTTTTCGAAATTTCTAAAAAAAAAAAAAATATTATTGATAATAAGTTATCATAAAAACTTTTATATTATAAACCAATTATAATTCATGTACTCACTCGCTAGTTATTTAATTTGCATTGATAATTGATTAAAAGTGAAGTTATTTAATTTCAAATCATCTTAAAAATTGATCTTTTTAATCTAAATACTTACCTCCTGTAATTCAAAATTGATTTAATACGGTATTATTAGTTATAAACTTTATCTTATTAATTATAATTATAATTCTAAATTCTCACCTCCTATAATATAATATGCATGTCAGTTATTTAATAAAAATAAAAAAAAAATTGTTTAGCATGATATTGAATTGCAAGAAACTTTTATCTTAATAAAGATTAATTAAAATACTTATACTTACATCCTATAGTAATAAATACATTAATTTAATTTATAGTTAAGTAGAACAATTTAAATTATTGGATCAAACATTAATTTTAATAATATACTCACATTCTACAACAAAAAGTTGCACGCAATTGATAATTGGTTGATAATTGATGAATAATTGAAATGAATTATTATTTGATTTTGAATTAATAAAAACCAATCTTAATAAATTTTGATACTCACTCTCTATAATTTTATATAAAATTAATAGATAACAGATTAAAGAAGTTTATTATCTCAAAGCTTTGACTTAATGATATGAATATAAAATACTTACTCTCTTTAATATAACGAAATATAATTAATTAATATTTGATTAGCGAAATGTTAAATAATTCAAAGCTTTGATTTTAAGAAATCTAAGTTTAAACACTTACTTCCTATAGTTTAAATGCACGAAATTGATTGATAATTAATTAAATAAAGATTATTTTAAATCATTTTTAAATGGCCTGAAATTCGATTTTAATGATTATATATTAAAAAATACTTACTCCCTGAACATAATGTGCACATGCGATTGATAAATTAATTAGAGAAATATTTAATATTGAATTAACACGAAACTTTGGTTTCAATGATTATAAATTTTAATACTCACTCACTGTAACATAATATGGTATTGTTTATAATTGATTAGAGAAAATTAGATAATATAAAAATTTAATATTGATAATGATCACAAATTCAAATACTTACAGTCTAATTATTTAGGCGCATTCAATTGATTATAAATTGGTCAAAAAATATTATTTTGATGTTGAAAATTTGATTTCAATGATTATATATGAAATACTTACTTACTGAAATATGATGTGCGTACATAATTGATTAATTATTTAGTATTAAATTATCTCGAAACATTAATATTAATATATTAATCAAATACTTACTCTCTGTACACGAATATTTGATGGTTGTTTGTTAATTTTTATTTGATATTTAATTGATTTTAATAATTATGAATCAAAATACTTACTCACTATCAATTAAATGAGCATGCAATTGATAATTGATTAGTTTATTTGATATCTAATTACTTTTACTTGATTTTTAATAGTAAAAACTTAAACACTCACTCCCTATAATAATATAATGTGATGCAATTAATTGATGATTGATTAGAAAAGTGTTGTCTAATGTAATTATCATTAAGAAATCTTGTTATTAATAATTTAAATACATACTCTCTGAAATAAATGATATACGATTTATTTATATTTTTTAGTTTTTTAGTTAATTGAGAATTATCAGATTAATTAGCTTGAAACTTTGATTTCAATGACTATAAATCTAGAATTCATAATCATAAGATGATTACAAATTAAAATACTCACGGTCTTAATAAAAATATGCATGTAATAGATTTAAAAATAAAGAAGTATTATTCATTATTAAAAGAACATGAAATCTTTGATTTTAATAATTAAATTACTCACTCTACTGATTCAGCAATAATTCCTACATGTTCAAGATCTTGTATAACTTTCTCAATATTTGGACGTTGATCTGGGTCTTGATTCCAACAGTCTGTTGAATATGTAATGAAATAAATAATTTATAATATATTAATTAATTTACATTTTAAATTAAAAACAAACCTTGATAGATCGTAACATAATTTTGCGGTGTTCCGTGAATTGGATCTTCTCTATTTCCCTTAACAATATAAGAAACCAAATCTAATTTTTCTGATTTATCTTGTAATCTAGATTCATATGAATAATATGGAATTTTTCCACTTGAAATTTCCCACAGTAAAATTCCAACACTATATATGTCAGATGCTTTAGTTATGCTAGATTTTCCTCTGCTTTAAGAAGCATTGGATCCGAGTACTCAATTAATCCCAAAGAATTTAATAAATCGATTGAAGGTTCGACAACAAGTTTGGCTATACCAAAATTACTAATTTTAACAGTATCGTTATGGATAAGAATATTCTCCGAATTCTATAAAATAGAATTATATTGGAATTAAAAAAAAAAAAAATAATTGTTCATCATAAAAAATTTAAAAAAATAAACATCACCATATTTCCGTGAATGATATCAGATGAATGAAAATATTCAATAGCTTTAGCAATTTGTTGAGCAAGTGTTAACACGCTGAACCATCCAATTTTTTTAAAATCGGATTTCAAATAATTACGTAATGATACACCATTTAAATATTCTAATACAAGTATATAATTGCTACTATTCAAATCTGTATCAATATATATCAGATGTATATAAATATACGATTTAATGTATGTACATATTTTCGCTAAAAAAAATTATATATTATTAATTTAATTTTACCTTTTTGAGAAATCCCATAAAATTTTATGATATTTTCATGTGGATTTACATTTAAATGTTTTTTAAGCTGAAAAAGTAAAATATATTCAATTTATAATAAATTTTATGATTTCGAGTTTTTCAATATAGTATAATAATTTTACCTCATTAACAAATAATTCCATAGAATCAATAACGATAGATTTTAAATTCACTTTTTTTTCACCATTCATTAGTGTAGCATTGTAAATGCTTTCACCAATTTCTTCAAGATTTTCGAAAACATTATATCCATATTTTTTAAGTTCATTATTGAGCCATTCTTGATCGTAAGAATTAAGTAAAAGAGTTGATGATTCTCCAGGATTTCCTAGAAACAAAAATATTAGAATATAATAGATAAACAATAACATATTAAATAATATTTCTATGAAGTAATTTGTATTTATTGATATCAAAGAAGTACCTGCGATTTCTAAAT
This sequence comes from Diversispora eburnea, assembly GCA_910592015.1. Lineage (NCBI taxonomy): Eukaryota > Fungi > Glomeromycota > Glomeromycetes > Diversisporales > Diversisporaceae > Diversispora > Diversispora eburnea. Next base: position 23,274 of record CAJVPK010000353.1, on the reverse strand, counting down.
TTTCTAAATTTTCTAAGCTAGTTGACATTAGTTGTTTTTGAACATTTTCAAGAGAATCACGAATATTTTCTATAGTTGGTCTTTTCTCTGGATTGTCTTCCCATGCATTTGAATAGATTTTGATATAATCATCTGGTGTTCCTTTAATGGAAGTTTCTCTTTTACCAGATAGAATCTTAAAATATATATCGAAATCCATTAATGCGTTAAATGGAGGTTTTCCGCTTGATAGCTCCCATAAAAGAACCCCCAAACTATAAATATCAGAGGCTTTATTTCGTTTGTATGTTTTCAGATTTCGTAAATATTCAGGATCCGAGTACGCACACGTTCCTCCTGCAAAGGAATTAGAATTGGCATCTAATCTTTTAGATAAGCCCAAATCTGTAATCAATAATCTTCCCTCATGAACTAAAACATTCTTCGAATGCTATTAAAAATAAATTTATATATAATTTATAAATATACAAAATCATCTTGTATATACTTACTAAATCTCGATGAACAATATTTGATTCATGCATATAACATAAACCATTTGTTATGTCTTGAGCCATTCTAATTTTAGTTTTCCAATCAAGATTTACAAAGTTATTTTTTAAGTAAGTTCGTAAATTACCATCTTCAGCATATTGTAACACTAGGTAGCATTTCTCGGCTGACTCATCTTAATTAAATAATAAAACTAATATTTAGTACTTTATTTTATTATTTAATCGATAAATAAGCATTTAAAATAAATAGATATTTTACCTATACTGACTCCATAAAATTTAATGATATTTTTGTGGTGATTTACTGCATTAATATTTTGTAACTAATAATTTAAAAAGAAATTGTATTTATTTTCGTCTCAAAAAATATTTTTAATTATTTTAATTATTTTAATTATTGTAAACAAAATATTTATCTACCTCATTCATAAATGCTTTATAAAAATCAATATTATTTTCATCAAACAAACATTTTAATGCAACGTGTTTTTCTAAAACTTTCGAATAGGCACAACTGACAATCCCAAATCCTCCAACTGCAATTGATTTGATATCTTTAAATTTTTTATAATCATATTTTTGAATATTTCGATCTTTTGCAATTCGAGTTAAATTAGTTAACTCTTTTTTGTTATTCGAGAAAGACATCTTTTCGAATAAAGAGCGATTTACTACAAAACATTTTATCTAATATAGAAATTGAAAACGTTACTTCAAATCCTAAAGAAGAAATTGCACAAAAAAAAAAATAATTCACATCATGCATACTAAAATTGGTAGTACTAAATTCACACATAGTCCTAATTGGTACTAAAGGCGTTCATAATTAAATAAGTCGGGCTTGAATTTTTAATAAAATTCAATTCAAAAAAAAATACCATTATGTATTTAAGTCGTACACAAGGGAATTATCACATCAATGATTTAGCGGATTACTTTACGTACAAATTATTACATGAGATGATCGCTCATTATGGTCTAATCCGTGGATACAAAATCTGGATATCTGGGCAGATACAGATATCAGGTAACGGATAAAAAATTATGGATATTCAGATATTCGTGTTCAATGTTGAAAAGGCGTGGATAGATATTCAACCAACAAGCTAATCTTTAATAGATAATCCAAAATCCTTAGTGGTTACAATCTTACTGTTTAGAATCCTAATTTTATTTAGTAACTAATGTCAGTATTCTTTTTTTTTAAAAAAAAATAGAAATATCAAAAATTCGATTCTTAGTGTGTATAAGTTTAGTCTTAAATGAAGCTGTTTAATAATCCCAATCGTGGCCCAAATTTTTTACTCTAATTTGAATATTATTCAAATTAAAAAGAAAAATATTATTAAATTATTTTTCTATTTTGTAATATTTGTTATTTTAATTAATATTTAATCATTACTTTAATTATCACGTTTAATTAAAATTATTTTAATTATTATTTTAATCATTACTTTATCTATCAAGTTTAATTAAAGATAGAAGAAGGAAAAGAAGGCGAAAAGACGATGATAAATGATAATAATAAATATTAGACATTGTTGGGATTTTAACTTTTATTTCTTTTTTACGACTCGTTTATGCATGCACACTTGCCCACGCTTTTACACATTTTGCAAATTTTATTTTTTATAATGATAATTATGATGAGGATCTTATTGTTAGATTATTTAAATTTTATTTTAATTTTTCATCTATCAATCATTTATCATAAAAAAAAATTTTTAATTTTTCAAAAAATATCTTCTCATGAAAATGATTTAATTTCAACGTATTTCTTGTGTGCATGTTATTGAATTACGGAACAACAACTCTGTAATCTATTAAAACACGGAGAAAAATAATTGATAGTGGTGCATAAATATCAAAAAAATAATTTAAATAAATTAAAACAAATAATAAGTATAAAGAACTCACTTATTTTTTATTAATAAAATTTGGTTTCTTTAAATATTAGATAAAAATCAAATTATTATGAAATTTATCAAAATCATCATAAAGTTATCATAAAAATGAAAATATTCAAAATGTTTACTTGCAAATAATAATCAAGAATCAAAGTGTTATTAAAGTAACTTTTTCTTTCTCATTTTTTATCAAGTATCATTTACAAATTCGTTAAAATAATTTTAGCAAAAAGACAACAACCTCAGTGCAACTCGACAAAAAGAATTTTCTTCATTATACTCTCACCATCTTTTGACACTTCTTAAATTCACTCAATTCACCCACGTCATAATTCCCCCTTCAAATAATGATGTTTATATATATTAAATGTGAAAGAAATGATATTAACCTAATAATACCAGTGCTTCACTTCAAGAATTTTTGAATTAAATATTATGAAATAATAATCATCGTAATTAACTACGATTAATAACTAATAAACATAACAACTATAATAACCATAACAATGACAATATTTTAACCGTCACAACATTTGCAACATCATTCATACTTCGTAATAAAAGAAAAATAAATTCACAACTTATCTATAAATTAATTATAATTTATTTTGTGAGAAATAAATGCATCATAATTAAGTTGCAGCGGCATGAACATGCTAACGCTTTCACAAAAGGGCTTGTTAAAATTTGTTAAAATTATAAAGTTATTTATTCTCACATTTAAATAGAAAAAAAAAATAAAATAAAATAAAAAATGTAAAATGAATATAAATTTAATAAAAGAAATAAATATCTAAGATTTTCTAACAATTTTAAATACTTCATAATTAACAATAGAAAAGTTGTTTGATGATGTTCTTATAGGTTTTTCATAATGATCATTGCTACAGTAATTTCTATTATCTAAAGTAAAATTAGATTCTAAACTATATAAATAAAAATCTCCAAAGTATGGACCAAACTTATTTTGATATATTTTGAATATATTACAAAATGCATATTTGGTATTTTCTACTCTACTAAGAACAGAATTTTTAATATTACCATTTTTTAATGAGAAAATAAAACTATCTTTTGTTTTCATCCAATCACCCCTCAACCATGAAAATGTATCAAGAGTATTATCCCAAGCTAAAGGATTATAACCACCAAGTATCTCATCAGTCCCTTTAACTTTCACTATCACAACCGTCTTAGCGTGACCGTGACAAATATTCCAAAATGTTTGTGGAGCAAACCCATCTCTAGTTCCACTTAAAATTAATTCAAATTTAAATGGAATACTTTCTGTTGAGTAATTAACTGTTTTACAATCGATCCAACTAGAAATTTCTGCAGCATGCTCTTCAGAAATAATTGTTGAAAAAGATTCTTTTGGTACTTCAGTACGAGGAGGTAATTCTGTAATCAAGGCGGATCTTGCTGGCAAAATAATTGATTTAACTGGTCGATCAGGATCTCCTAGATGCTGAATAATATCTTTCCAAAGTTGTTTACCAAGAATCTTTTTATAAGGCATAATTTTATCAATTATTTCAGTATTTGAAATATGAAAATACCGAATAAGTGGTAGACATTGTTGCAAAGTGATTTTTAACGTGAGAAAATCTTCTTTGGACCATTCTTCAAGGTTTATAGGGAGAGTAGTATTTTGAGCAATTCCCCATTTGATGATATAATCCCAAATTTTAACTTCTTCCATTTGCAAATCGTCTCGCTTGAGAAGGGACACTAATGCGGATTCAGGAAGAGAAGTGGAATCTGAACTATCAAAAATAAGACTTGGATACTTTGCAATAATATCATTACAATAATTTTCTAAATTTTTAAAGTTGTTTTTGTTAAAAATAGTACGATAAATAAGAGAAAAATAAGTTTTTAACCAAGAAGCTTTAGTTTCAATGAGATGAGTTTCTAATTTTCTGGTCAATTCATTAAGTTCAAATTCATTAGAAGCTAACATTAAATCAAAAATAACTCTCGTTTCAGCCTTCTCTAAATTAACAATTCCTCCATAAATATATCTACATAAAATAAATAAAAATAATAAATAAATATATTAAATTCTTTTATAATAATAAAATATAAGTGTTAATATTTTATTATTGACAATAACTTACTTGAGAATAATATCAAAAATTTGAGCAGAAACACTTGACTTAATAATGGTCTTAACATTATTTTCATTTGGCTTAATACTTTCTAACTCTTTACGGAAATATGTCGACCGATATTTTAATATGTTTGAATGTGCTTTAAAAGATTTTTCCTTATTTTCAACTTCGATTATTACATTATAATCATCTTTTTCATTAAGTAGCTCAATAAAATTTTGAGATAACTTGTTAAAAAATTTTAAAGACATTATTATTTTTGAGTTCGAATAAAAAAGACGGAATTATTTAAATTATTCATGTGATTGTCTGTATGACAAATGTGACAAATGCACGAGGATTTCAGTCGAACTAAATAAAGACTGGAATTAGATCGTCACTTACGCCCCTTTTTCGTTTTAACCCTTCTAGTTCTTCTGCATCTTTTTGAATTCAATAAAAAAAACTTTTAAACTGTTTTGTATTACAAATATTTGCTAAAATTCTTGACATTATTAATACTTCATTAAAATATTTAATAGAATATTTGGTTTTAGTTTAATTGATCAATCCAGGGGCAAAAATTTGTCACCTGTCGAAAATCAACTATTGCCATATTTGTTACCAATTATCTGTCATTAATGCGAACCCAAATTTTAGGTATTGCTGAAGCTCACTGGGTAATTATCACCACCAGGCAAAATTACATTCTTAACTTTGCCTACGCAAGTTTAATTTTACTCAGTGGTGACAATCACCACCGTGAGCTTTATCAATTTTCTAAAATTATATAATAAAAAAAAATTTTTATACTGAATAATTTGAAAATAAATAATTGGAGTTATTTAATATTAAAAACCAAAAAAGGTGAAATTTTTAAATTTTTGGAGATTTAAAACTGTTAAGGCAATATTATAAATTTTCTACTTTTTTCAGAATATATGTTTAGGAGTATATATATACATTCAAACTGCTAACTATTAATTTTACTAAGCAAAAAAATGTGGGCGATATTTCTAAAATTTTGCTAAATACTTTGGCAATAAATTCTATTCCAAAGTTTTCTTAAAAAAACTTTTAATGATTATGTTAAAATTAAAGATATAAATATGTAAATTCCAAGTGTATTAACAATTAATAGTTTTAAATTTAATATTTTTAAAAAATCAAAAATAAAACATAATAATATGCAAAAATGAATCCGCTTGCCATACTTTGTTGAAATTATTTTGAGATGTCATCATTGATTTTAAAAAGAATTCTCAAGGTCAAATAAAATTTCGCAATTCCTATACTTGTTCGGATTATTTTTATATCAATTAATACGTCAAATAATTTTCTCTTCCAAATGGATTAAAGTGGATTTTGTGACATTTTTCATGCATGTTTAAATTGAATCAAAGAAATAATAATTATAATTGTTTTATTCTTTTATTATTTTATTATTTAATTGAGTCAAATTAGATATTCATTGAAATTTCCTCTGGGATTTTTTTATTGACATTTAATAAATAAAATTAATTTTAAAAATTTATCTAGAACAATACGAGAGATCACGCCTTCGGAATTGGAAGATCAAAATAAAATAATACAAAAATAAAATATGTGGTTACAATCCTATTGTTTGGATTCCTAATTTAGATTGTCAATATTCTGAAACTAGACAGTTTTCTTTAAAAAATGGAAATATCAAATCTTTTATTCTTAGTCGTGCAAAAGAGTTGACATATATTAAATTTTACTCTAAATTTCTTGCTTTTATTCTTGGTTGGATAACAAAAAAAAAGTTCGAATGACAATAAATAAATATTTAAGGTAAATAACCTAAAATGACAAGTAAAACAAAGAAATGTTACATGTAAGGCTATTTATAATTACTGGTTTGTTCCAAATTCCTTCATGATGGTAAACGTTCATTTGAAATTTATCGTATTAATGCCTATTAAAAACATATGTTGCATTTTCTATAGATGATTGTGAAATTAAAAAGAGATAAAACATTTAATTTATTAATATTTTTGTAATATTACTGTATCGTTGAAAGAATATCTATATAGGATAATTAAAGAACCTAGAAGAAATTTATTTTTAAATTATTATGAAGTTTTCCTAATTAAGAATAATTCGCTGAGTTATGACATATCAAGAATATCCAAAACTTAGTATAAAATAATTTTTGATTATGCATTGATTTCATTTATCTTTTTAGATACTTATTTTGTTAAAATTATAATATTCATAAATATACGTAGGATGTTATAATTTCACTATGAATGTGCAGTAAATAAAGATCTGATACTTCTGGTTATCAACCAAATATGCAGAATTTCAATAGTTTAAAATAATCTGAAAGATGGCATTTCTGATTTCAAAAAATTCTGATCAGATTTGTCAGCTTTCCTAAATTCAGATCATTAATTTAATCCGAATTTTGGTCTTTTGGTAATAAACATGGAAGCTTTAATAGTTCATAACTTTATCTCGAGAATTTTATCAAGGTATTATTTCTTTTGTAATTCATTTGTATGTTATATGATTGGGAAGAGAAAATTTTATTAAGGTATTATAATGACATGATTTGATGATGATGAACACGCCGATGAACGTGAAATATCTATAAATATCAAAAAAAAATAAAATTAATAGAAATCCAGTAGAAATGTTTTCATTTTCTCACTAAAAAAGATACTGTTCAAGATTCGATTCTCAGCAGAGTAAAAGACCCGAAAGAGCAATGCCCAACAAAGTGAAAAAATCTAATTTTACTTTCCATAATAACTTCACTGTTATGTATGTATCAATAAACCTTTTAAAGATAGACTTTGTAAGAAATGGGATGATTGGATGGCAAAGGGCAATTATAATTTTACAAAATCAGGAAATTTAAAAAAACCCTGGATACGATACTATGTGTGAGTGGATATTCGAAGCTTGGAATGATATTCCTTCTGAAATGGTTTCAAAATCTTTTAAAAATGTGGTATTTCTAATGCAATAGATGGAACTGAGGATTATTTAATTTGGGAGGAAAATAATGAAAATATTAATAATGAAGATGAAATTGAAGTGGTTGATTTAGTTGATGAATCAGCAGATGATGACTAGATATTTTCATAACGAATTTAATAAAAAATTTATTAAAATAAAATAAAATTTAAAATTTAAAATATATTGTACAAATTATTTATACTATTTTTAAGTGGTGCTTATTTAACTTTTTTTATAGGTCAGAGAGCAACTAGGGGGGTGGTGTTTATTTACGCGAGGATACGGTAAATCTCGAGTTGAATATTTTCTCGACATCAAATTTTTTTGACTTATTATCATTCTTCTTGGGGAAAAGAATAATTCTTAATTTGAAGTCAAAATAATAAATAATTCTGGACATCTGCTCTTGAAATACATATTTTTCTAGGATGACTCCAAATAAATTTTAATAACTTCCAGGAGAGCCATGATGCTGAAATCGGTAAATATTTTTCTATCAATGAAAATAAAAATTTTCCAATATTCTTTTTATTTATAAATATCATTATTTTTTGTTGTAAGCATATCTACAATTATACAATATTAGATATTATAATTAGATAATAAATATGTTATATATCAAAGATAATCAAGTATACCTTTACCTCCAAATATTATTTGTACTCGTTTCGCCACATCAATATCCATTGTATCATTGTATTCTCACCTTCACTTTCAGCGTCAACTTCATCGTCTTCATTTATATACGTTCACTTGTATTCTTTCTTATTGATCTAATGTTATCAACGTTATCAAGATAATTATTTTTGCTATGTTGTTGTTTATATACTGTATCTCTATTGGATTTCTATTGATTTGATTTTGATATCCATAGATTTCTTATTTTCAGTATCATCATCATCTATATCATTATTTTTATAATAGTTTCTTTTGTTGTTAATGATTCCGAAGTTTCAAAAGAACGTCTTTTTAAGCATCATCATCATATTACATTCACCTTGCTCACGCCCGCCCATATCCATCTTCTTCATCTTTGCCTTCATATTCTGCATCTTAATCATCTTTATCTTGTTCAATATCATTTGTTCATGATCTGTCCTATAAACATCTTAATATTTCTTTTCATCATTTGATAGCACTCCAAGACTCTGAATTAAAAACGTAAATAGAAGAGAAAAATAATAAACAGCAAACAATAAAAAATATTGAAATTGAATTTCTCATTTAATCATAATAAAAATGATATACAAATGACAATGATGCTTATTAAAATTCTCGAATTCTATTCCCTTATTTAGCCATCATCACCACCATCTCAATAATCATGTTTGTCTAATAGTAACGTTTATATATGATTATTTATCTTCTTAATTTTTTATTCTGTGAGTTACGTAATGATGATGATGATGTTGCTTATTATTATTGTAATATTATTGGTGGGGTTATTAATTCTCTGACGTTTATTTTTAGACAAAAAATGAATTAAAAACTCCTATAGAAACTCCTATTTCTCATATTAATTTACATGACAAATATATGTTTCCAGATTTAATTAATATTTTACATGGCAGAATGCAAGACTTACAAGAACATGGATAATGGGAAGTAAATGGTTCATTAGCTTTGAACATTGAATAAGTAAAACAAATTTTACAGCATCCAAAATAAATTGTAAAGAACCTGAAAATCTTTTATACTGAATATTTTTTCTTAACTCAATTTTATTTGCAATGCATGGTGATGAACATTAGTATCTTAAAATTGATCAATTTAAATTTAATAAGAATCAAGTTTTTATTTACAACCTAATTCCAATTGGATTGAAATCAGTATTTGGTATAATCAAATCACATAGGAAAAAATAAATTAAGTAAATTTATGCAAGGTATTGGACAGTGAACACAAATTAACATTCCTTTAGATTCACTTACCAATAAATTGAGTAATAAAACTGTCACTCAATGTTCAAAAGATAATGATTTTTCTAAACAAGCAATCATGCAATTGACTAGACATAAAAGTGTTGAAGGTGTTAAAGTATTTACTGTATAACATTTCTTTCTTTAATTTTTTTGTAAGCTTTAACTAACATAACTTCTAATTCTAAAAATCCTTTAATAGAAATCTCTTCTAAATTTTAGATAATGACTCAAAGACCTATATTTAATAATTGTACTTTCTCCAATGTAACCTTTAATATTCAAAAGCAATACTTTTTATAAATCTATTAATAATAATAATTATAATAAAGTATAAATATAATGGTTACACCAGGAAAATATCAGCCGTGAAATATCAATAAAAAAAGTACAGAAACAAAAATAATATATACAAAAAAAAAACAAATAACAGATGATCATTAGAAACTGTGGATAAATATAGATATACAATTACTTTATTATGTATGTCTTGAGTTAAAATTTTACAAGCAAGAAATCCCAAGATAAAAATAAATAAGAAGGTTAAATAAATTTCTCATATCTGAATAAATATACATGTAAATAAATGAAGGCATACATCAAAGAAATATAAAGTGTAAATATAATGATTTCTAAAGTAATATTTTTAACAGTTTTTCTTGAAAATATTTCAATAAAATTTGACATCCTGATATGAAATATAAAATATTAATATATATTTATGCAATTATTTTCTTTCTAATTTGAAAAACTTCATAATCATCAATTGAAAAATAACTATTTGTTTCTTTGATTCGTTCTTCATAGCGACCGCGACCGTAATAACTGTAAAATACACTTCCATTCATGAATAAATCACTGCTAAAATTTGGACCATACTCAGGACTATTAAAAATAGCCTCACTTGGAACTTTTACACGACTGAGAATAGAATTTTTGATATTTCCATTTTTTAAAGAAAAAAGAAAACTGTCATTGGTTTCAGAATGTTGATACATAAAATTAGAATTCCAACCAATAGGATTGTAACCACCAAGGATCTCGTCTGTGCATCTGACTTTTACAACCAGCACAAGATTTTTTTTCCGATCACATAAATTCCAAAATTTTTTTTTTTTAAATCCATCTCTACTTCCACGAAGTATAAGATTGAATTCATAAGGATTATTATTAACATCATACGCTACCTTATCAACCCAAGATGCAATTTCAGTTGCTTGTTCAATATTTATAATTGATGATGTAATTTGAAAAGTATATCCACGATTTGGAAGTTGAATGATGAATATTTTACGAGGTGGTAAAATTGTTGAGGTGATAGCTCTGTTAGGAGCCATGGAATATTTTAAAATATCATCCCATAATTTTTCATCAAGAATTTGCCGATATGGAAATACTTTTTTCATAATATTTTCACTGGAAATTTGAAAATAACGAATATGGGGTAAACATTGTTGTAAAGTATTTTTTAGAATTTGAAAATCATTATCAATCCAATCATCAAGGTTTGAAGGTAAAGTTTTATTTTGAGAAATTCCCCATTGAATTACGTAATCCCAAATTTTGGATTCTTCGAGTTGCAAATCATCCCTTTGAATAATAGATACTAAAGCTGCTTCTGGAAGAGTATTAAAATCACTTGATTCAAAAATCAAGTTAGGATGTTTTGCGATTATATCGTTGTAATAATTCTGAAGTGCTTTAAAATGAGTTCGAAAACTTAAATTATAAATTCTTAAAAAATTTAATTTTAACCAGGAAGATTGATTTTCAATAAAAAAAGTTTGAAGCCTTGCAACCAATTCTTCAAGTTGAAATTCATTTGCAGTCATTAATAGATCAAGAATTATAGATGTTTCAACTTTTTCAAGATCGACTGTTGCTCCATAAATATATCTATTAAATACTTATTATATTGCATTAATATCTTACTAACTTTATTAAATAATACATTTATGTTTTATTATATGCACTTACTTTATAATAATATCAAAAACTTCCTTAGATATTTGTGGTTTTTGGACAATTCTAATATTATCATCGTTGCTGATAGTTGATTTTTTAGATTCATCGTAGAGATGAGGACATCGGTAACACAAAACTATTGAATGAACTTTAAAAGTTGAAGATTCGCCAACTTCGATAATGATATTACTTTCATCTCCATTTTCTAAAAGTTTAATAAAATCATTTGATAAATTTTCATAAAAATTTAGTGTCATCATGTTTGAAAGAAGAAACAGAGAAAAAAGAAAGTTTCAAACGATGTACCGAATTTGTTATACAGACAATCACAGTTGTTTCCCGTTTTGTTCGCATACATACAATCCATTGTTTCCCGTTTTGTTCGTCTAAAGACAATCACACCTTTTTTTTAACTCTGCAAAAATAAAAATTAGAAGAGATCATCGGAAATTTTTTTAGCCGTAAATCTGCGTAGATTTACGATATCAGATAAAATGATCGTCAAGAAATTTGCCCACCGCGCAAATTTCTAAGGCATTATTGTCGATCATTTCCGTTGAAAAATTCATTATATTAAAATTTATAATTATGTAATGATATATATTTAGTTTAAAATGTGAAAGTTATTATATTAAAATTTATTATGAACATCCTTAAAATTCCTTTTCTTTCGTATACAACAATTAATATTATTTATAATATTCATTATACAACTTAATTTTATTTGTTTGAACACGAATTTTTACCGTGACATCTACTTGTACATTTCGCGTTTTTTTTTTTTTACATTTGCATCTGTTGCCATCATATGGACCCTTGCAATTACAAATAGAGCATGATACTAATTCAACACTCTGAAGTCTTTTCGCCTCTCGAATAGATATCTCATTTGATGGAATCTCATCAAATTCAGGGTATTTAGTAGTCCCAAATTCTTCGAGTTAACCCCTATAATAACCTAAATTGATTATTCCATATTTGCATCCTAGCCGATAATGTCAATCATTAATTTCCTCTATAATTTTACAAGGGTGACTAAAGAGATCAATACCAAATAGATCAATCTTTGATTTCATGACATTCTGGGAAATAAGAATTTGATAAAGTATTAGTATCAACGGTTTCAGAATTACCCATAATAATAATTTGGTCTGATGAAGAAAAAAATTAATTAAATAAAAAATAAAATAAAAAATAATTAAATAATAAATAAATAAATAAATAAATAAATAAATAATAAAACTTACTTTCTAGAAGCGAATATTTTTTTTTTTGGTCTAATGATGGAGGCGATATTTCCAATTCAGGTGTAGCTAGTTAGTTTAGAGGTAAGTGTTACTAGTCAAATACAAAAGAATCGCAGTACCTAATGGTAATTCCTATATTATAGATCATTATTCTTATTACAGATTGTTGTTTTCGCTGTTGTTGTTGCGATTTTGCTATGGTGATAAAAATAAAACTCATGTACAAATTAAAAATAAAGAATAAAGAAATAACGATGACAAAATAATAACTTACGTATCGTATCAAGACTAGTCCTAATTCATTCTTATAATTTGAAAATATAGATTTTAATTCTTCGTTTCTCTATCTTTCTTTAGATCTACCATATATTTTTACACTCGATATTACATAAATATACATATTTATACTGTATAAGATAAAAAACTATATATTCATTTATTTTTTTGTTTTATTCAGAATATTGAGAATATTGAGTTTTTTATTGTTGTTAATATCGAAATATTATAATCTTTGAATATTACATTATTTAAAATGTAGTAAGTGATGATGGTAATAACAATAATATCTCTAATGAAATCATTAATTCTATATTTGTTCTATATAAAATTAACTAATTATTTATTTATTTATAGAAAATTATTTATATGAAATGATTATTTCTTTGATATATGAAATGCAATATAATAATGAATCATTATAATTCTTTTGTATATAAATCTTTTGATTATTTTTTTGATTTGCAAAAGTATTGATTAATTAAAAAAATGATTCGTAGCCTTGTCCTGTACGTAGTTTCTATTCTTATCCTTCTTTTGATATTAAACCTAAAGATTCTTATATTTTTATAATGAAATTAATGATATTGTTATCATCATAATCATTGAATACTTTTTTCAAATTATTATTATTATTTTTCTTCAAATTTTATATTAATTAGCTTTCTCTCTCGAAAAATCACGTGATTTATAAAGTTCGATGATCACTTATTTATTTTTCGAATTTTTTTATTGTTAAATGCACTAATAATAATTATAAATGATAATAATAGTAATAGCTGATAGTTAATGATAATAATATGAAACATTATGTTTCCAAGTTTTCTCTTTTACCATAATTTTATTTTTGAACTTTCGTTAATAATATTGTTCTTTCGTTGATGTTAGTTATTATTGGTTAATTTTATTATTGTTAGAGGAAAAGGAGAAAGAGAAATGGATTGTTATTGATGTCTGAGAAAAGCTGAGATTGACCAAAAAGTAAAAAAGGGATGATAATAATGATAATGATAACTGGTATTTTCGAGATGATTATTATTATTTCTTTATAATAAATTCTTTAATCATTACCATAAAAATCATTATAATCATAACCTGTCATCATGAATGATAAATAAGAAATAGTAAATGGAAGATAATATAGTAATAATAATAATGGATAATTGAATTATTGCTATTATTATCGTTTCATTTTTTTTAATTTACCATGTTTTTTTGGTGATAACAATGAGACAAAATCAAGAAAACAAGAAAATATTTGTGTTTCAGTGAAAATTGCAAAAAAAGAAAAAAAAAGTGCACCGAAAATTTATTGATCTAATTTTGATAATAGTCTGATTGATATGATGATGATATAATGTTGATATAATAATGGCATATATAATCTTCGCGAATATAATAATTGTTATACGATTATATATATGTATGACCTTGATCTGTTTGAATGCAAATTTATATTTAAATTGATGTTATACAATCATAAATTAAAAAATATCGGATTACATTGCGTAAATAAAACGGAAGAAAATGAAATAATTATCTATTACGCATGCATAATATTACATACAGTATATATATTAATATAAATTTGGCTGTAAATGTTGTAATGTTATAAATGTTGTAAATATTATAAATACTTAAAATGTAAAGAAAGATACTGTTATATATTACGTACATACGGTGAATAGTATGCAGATAATATATTTTAATATTTAACTATCTCGTATATAAATAAATTTTGCATTTTATATAATGTATTTATATAAAAGCGTTAATATATATACGAATTCTTGTTTAAATTATTTATATTATAAAATAATTTATATACATATAAAAACTAGTTTCTATACGCCAAAGTTCCAAAAAAGAATTCGTTTATTATTTAAAAGAAAAAAGATGACACGATTAAACAATTAAGGAGTGAAAAAATTATTTATTGATCATAAGAACGATGATAAATAATTATGATGTCATGATAATTATGATGATAACGATTGAAAGGGAAGTATGATAACGATTATTGATATTGGGAGTTTTTATGACGACCCCAGGACAGGTTAGGTTAACCCAAATTAGTTTTTTTTAAATACTGATTAAAGTAAAGAAGGAAAGAAAAAAAAAAGAAAGAAGGAATAAAAGAAAGAAGAGAATGCAGATAAAAGTAATAAATTATAATAATAATTGATTATTGTATATAAAGAAGAAAAATATTATATAAATTATAATTGTGGTACGCGTATTTCTGCATTTCTCGCAAAATATAAAATAGATATAATAAATATAGACAGATTAATTATTTAATTATTACTATTTATTTATTTTATTTATATTTATTTCATTAATTAATTACAAATAAAGGATTGATTATTATATTAGTATTATTGTTATTGTAAATATTAATCTATGATTTTTTAAAATATTAATTAATTAAATTATGCAGTATTTAAAGCATTTAATCGAATTTTTAACGATTTCTTTATGAATAAGCACGTGCTCGCTTTCGACTATTTTTTAAGAAAAAAAGAAGGAAAAAGAAATTTAAGAATAAGAAAATTAATCAGTTTATTATTTATTATTTATTATTTATCATTTAAATTAATTTATTTTTTTTTTATCACCAATGGAGTCTTGTCCCAATAATAGATTATGTGTAAATCTTGAGGATACAGATAATTTAATTTAAATTGATTTTTATTATTGTTATTTATTATAATTTATTATTATATATTGAATATTAGAAATGATATAATTAGTAATAATACTATTATCATAGTAAGTTTTAATATTATACTATCAATTAATTAATTGTAACAGTTTTTTTAATTTTCCGGAGAAAAAGATCTTTACAATAGAATAATAGAAGAATTGGGAAATCAAGGCTGAAAACATAATTCCAGAATCATCATTTTATTTTTAATTACGAATAAATTTAAATATTAAATTTAAATAAAGAATTTTGAATTAATAATAAAATATTTATATTCAATGATAAAAAAGAAAATGTTAGTGGCTGAACGTAAAAAGAGGAAAAAGTAATCACAAACACGAAATCGAGTGCGTACGCAAACTTTTAATAATTTTTTAACAGTTAGCAACATATAAAAAAAGAGATAGTGATAAAAAATTTCGAGCTAACATTAATGGCAATGATCAAAGGAGGTTTTCCCCCTTTGGTAATTAAAATAAATAATAAATTGTTGAGAACAATAACAAATCAAACCTGAAACACTAAAAAAATTTTAATTGTAGGTTATTTATGGTGAGATCATAAAGATGAATAAAAATGTACTTGGGTAATTGGAATATAAATCTCAACGACCGAAAAACGTTACAAAAAAAAAAAAATAACGTAAACTGTTTATTCGTTATCCTTTTTTTTTGAACTATAATTAACACATATCATATTAAAAGTCAAGTTTTTAAAAACTTCATCAATCACAAGTGATGATCTTAATCCAAATTTATCGTTGAATGTTATTGTGGTAGTGAAATTTGGTAATTGAATTCCCATTATTAAAATCATTATTTCGTTTTGTCATTATATTACTATACTAAAATCCAATATTACAACAATAACAACAATAACAACAATGAATGGTTTTTAGTAGGAAATTTTCAAAACTTTATATCATACCAGTGATCACCATACCTCGTACCGCAGGGGGTTAAGATTAGGAATTTTCAGGGGCAGCGTATTTATCGCCGTTTGTCACGCCCATCGAATATCAATTTTTATTGTTTTCCTCAAGCAGAAACCATATTTGTCACAACCTAATTTTTGTCACATAACTTGCTCGTGAAATAATTTCTAATCACCTGGTCTCCATGTGTCTGAAAATTAAATCTTGTGTTTTATTTTTATTGGTTGAAAATTCACAGAATTTAAAAACGTTCTTTTATTTTTCTGTTATTAGATTTGATTTCATCATTGTATCAGTATTAATATTAATATTAATGTTAGTACTAGTATTAGAACACTCAAGTACAATTTTTTTAAGGATTAACAACAGAGTATTCCCGATTTGGGCACAATACGATCAAGTGTGAAATTGATTTTACTGTAACAATGAAATTTAAAATTTAAATTTATTCGATTGTTTTGATTTTTTTTTGCATGATAATTGTGAAGAAGATATTGGAAAATATTATTAAGGTATATTTATGAATTATATGTATGTAATGTGTATCTATACTATAAAAAAAATCATTCGGAAATATTTGTCCAATAAAAATAAAGGTAATTTTTGATTTAAGGAAAATAGCGTACCATACATTTAAATTTACATTTCGTGTTGTGGAATTGCCATTGTTATTCGTTTAATTTTCTTTTATTTATTTTTTGGGGAGGACGAATAAGCGCGAGTGCATATATAAATATGATAGAAATTGCATGGATCCAATCAGAAAAAGGAAAAGAGAAGAAAGAAAAAGGGAGAGAAGAAATAAGATACATTTAACGATAGATTCGTTAACAAAGTTATATGGAATTGATTAGAATTCATTGCACTAAGATAAATAAAGGTTGAATAAGCGATGCAATTAAATGTATAAAATGTATACAAATGTATAGAATATAATCAAATTTTATTATCTCATCTCAAAAATAAATTTTATTGTCTATGTCCGAAATAGAAGAATGTAAGAAGAAAGTTAGAGTTATATTACAATATCGAGTTGTTGGTATCATCAGATTCACAAAATTATTATTTGTGTGTGTGGATGCCAGTATGCTCTATAACACTAAATATTTCATTTTTGCTATTTTTGATATTTATGATATTTACGCTATATTTATGTGTATGCAGAAGAAAGTTATCAAAAAAAAAAAAAAAAACTATCTAAAGATATCAATTTGGTAAAAGTAACAAACTCGGTTAATTTTGCAAAAAAAAAAAGTAATCAGGTTGTACGAAAATCAACCAACATCCAGCATTTCGATATCCGGACATAATAGAAATCTTACTATATCCGAAATAATGATTGTAAAAAAATATAAAAATAAAAATTAGTATTGTTTCCTTTATTTTCATATTGAATATATCACCTCCCTTACATAGAATGTAATAATAAATTATCAAGAATTGGGAAAATAAATAAATGAATAAAACTGAAACATCAACTGATCACTTTAAAAGGCTACAACGAGAAATAACAAGAAATACAATAAACAAATATTTTATTTACATATGATATGCAATATATTTATTTACATATAATATATAATATACATCTTATACATACGCATCCGATGAAATTACTAATAAATTAATAATAAAATAATAATAAAAATAATTATCTAAATAATAATTAATAAATAATTCTAAAGTAAAATAATATTAAATTAAAATAAATTAGAATAATGTAAAATAAAGTAATGTAAAAGAAAAGAAAATAAAATAAAATAGGTGATTGTTGTGTGCCCACTTTTACCAAATTTGATCAATTTTTGACGGAACATATATAAATATCCCTTTCCTTTCAAGAAATTTATTTATTTTTTTCTTCTCTCAAAAAATATACATAGCCCATTGGAAAAAAAAAAAAAAAACAAATTTAAGTTCATCGTCCCCGAAAAAAATTTATTTATATATAAAATATATATAAAGTATAAAATATAAGTAACAATGACTCTAAACGTTACAAATCCATTCGATAATTACATTAAAATCAAAAGTCCCAATCGATCCGATTACGAAGCTTATAGCTCAAAATGTTTCTTTTCTTATCCTCCCAATGGTACAGAATTTCAAACGGGTTACCTCGGTATTGGTCCTTCCATAGTTTCCGGTAGATTTCACTTACTTTATCCTAAAAATCGTTCAATAAATATTTCAAAAATTACTTTGGCTTTAAAAGGAGGTGAATATTGCGAATTAGATTTTGTACAAACTGTAAATAATACCTTTTTTGAATCGAATATCGTTCTTTGGTCGTCAGCAGGTTACGACAATAATAATAATTATTATTTTGACCATAATAATAACTATAATAATAATAATAGTGAATTAGTTTCAGAACTAGATCTTAGATTCACATTTAAACTTGACGACGATTTACCTCCTTCCTTTACTTATAAAAATATAGCAAATAATGTTTTAACTTGTGGAGTCACATATATGTTAGAGGCTACTATATATAATAATAATGGTGTTCATAAAGTGATTAGATGCATTTGTCCAATCACAAGATGGAGTTTACCATGTTTAGTCAAACAACCTGAATCATTAACTCGACCTAAATATAATAATCGACGATGGAATAAATTAACTAATTTTGGTGATGGCAGTGGAGGAGGTGGAAATGAAATAGAAGATATTATTTATGATGCAAAACTTGAAAATAAATCTTATAATATTGGATCAACTTTAAATCTTTTAGTTTCATTAATTTTGCCCCCTACTTTTGCTTCTTCAATAAAAGAGGTGCGATTAGGAATTAAAGAATATCAAATTTTACAAGATTCTGGATATTGTGTAAATTTATCAAAACATAAGGTTGCCCATAATGTATATAAAGGAAAAGAATTTATTAAGGATGTAATAGTCGATGAAAAAGATAGTGTCATTAAAGAAAATCGATATTTATTAGATTTGGAATTGAAAATTCCGACGTATGATATTATTCCAGATTTCGAAAATACTCGTGAACTTAATCAAATTAAATTAAAACATCAATTAAAAGTTAGAATTAAATTTGGTAGATTTAAATCTTTAATATTAAAAGGTGAAATATTAATTAAAAAGTCTTTGAGCGAAAAGAAGCTTGATTTGGCAATTAAAAATGGAATGATTTGTGATAAAACATAATTAACCAACTTCAAAAATTATCAACGACATCACTAACTTTCAATAAACTTTGATAGTTAACAAATAACAAATATGAACATTCAACAATCAACAAATTTTCCTTATTTCTTTAGAATACACATTTCAAAAAGAATTTTATATAGAAGCTTTTTGTTTGATTAACTATTTGAAATATTTACGAATGCGAATATGATTTATTAGATTTTTTTTCATTCCTCTCCGATTCACACAACTCATCCAATTCAAAATATAAACATTCATTTTTTTTATCATATTTCACATTAAATTATGGGGTAAATCTATTTGTCACCAGTGGTGATTGTCACCACAGGGCAAAATTACATAATTCCCTTTCCCTGATCCTGAGCCTAACCTTAACTTCGTTAATTTTGCCCAATGGTGACTATCACCAGCGGTGACAAGTATATTTTTTTTAAATTATGTAAATTATGTACTGTTGTATATTTTATAAATAAACAAAAAAAATTTTTTAAATTTAAATAAAAATAAATATAATAGATATTTTATTCATCAAGTGACCAAACCTATTTTAAAACATTTTCAATACATATTTAAACGTAAATTTACTTTCATGCATTAAAAAATTATTTATATATGATTTACATAAATTTGCCCCAAAATTGAATAATTTAGTGCCGATCTCTCATGTATCACGACTCATGTTCTACAATTTTTAATATCATCCAAAAAAAATATTACCATTTCAATAATTAAAATACTTAATCTATCATCCAAGGTTATATATTTATGAGAATTCATCTATTAATCGATTTATAAGTAATTATCTTTTAGAATTTTTATTAAGTCATTATTTTTTTTTGGATAAGAAGTGAGGCATCTGTCCTTATTTAGATTTGTCAACCTATTAGTTTTTTTTAGCAGTTCAAGGAGTAACTTTCGTGCTTCGAGATTGTTGAGGTGGGGTAATGGTATAAGGTGGGTTTACAGAAGATAGGTGAATGGATAAAAAGATTTTCCGCTGAGTGCGACGAACAAATGGTGAAGAAGATCATAAAATACTTAGCAATTTGAATTTTAAACAATTTGAAACAAATTTAGCGACTTTTATTAACACAATGGTTAAACTGTAAACATGCGTGTACATCCTCTTACCTTATTTTAAATAAAAATTGTCTTTAAATTTTTTTTGACAAGTTATTGTCTCACCATCCAGAGAGACGTTATAGGTAATGAAAGTGAGATTATAATGTAATCTTTGAAGTTGGAAATAAGGAAAAATCTTTTACAACGCATTCAAATGCATTTCGACTTATTTCTGTAAAGAGTTAGAAAATATTCAGCCAAACAAAAGTAATATGCTCAAATTTTGATTTTTTTTATTATTTAATATATTTATTTATCATTTTATATATTTGTTTATTAATTATTATTTGATGAATTAACTTACAAATTAGAAAGCTTCTCATTGATACTAAAGCTTCTTGGTTAAAAACCTACTTTTCTCTTATTTATCATACTATTTTAACGAAAACAACTTTAAAAAATTAGAAAATTTATTGTGATGATGTTATTACAAAGCATCCAAGTCTTATTTTTGAAAACTTAGATTTCACTTCTCTTCCTTAGTATCTCTTCTCGAGCGAGATGATTTGCAAGTGGAAGAAGTTTAAATTTGAGATCATGTCATAAAATGGAGAATTGTTCAAAATCCTACTCTGCCTCAAACCTCGAAGAATGGTCCAAGGAAAACTTTCTTACTTTAAAAACCACTTTTCATAACTAAAATACTGAATTATTGGAAAATTATGCCTTATAAAAGGATACTAGATGATAACTTCGGAAAGATATTATTTAGCATATGATAATTCCTGGCCAACCAGTAAAATCCGATATTTTAAAAGCTAGATCAACTAATTTCTGAAGAACATGCTGAAGAACGTGCTGCAGAAATTTCTAGCTACTTATTCAACGACGAATATCGCATACAGATTTGAATTTATTTTAAGTGGAATTAGTCTCACCAAAAATTTTGGAATATTTGCCATTGTCATACTGGTAGTAAAAGTTAAAGGGGCTGATGAGATACTTGAGGCTATAATACTTTAGCATGAGATAATACTTATGCTGGTTCACTTGGTTTCTGGATGAAAACGAACGATAGATTCATTTTCTCACTAAAAAAAGGTACTGTTCAAGATTCTGAGTAAAAGACCCGAAAGAACAGATTCAAAGATCGTCAAAAAATGGATGGCTCACATTTCAGAGATTTTTACTTACTTTAGATAGTATGAATACTCATGTTCATTATTCTTTTCTATTGTTAGTTATGATGTATTTAAATAATTAAGAAAATGCTTGGAAAAGTTGGTTTACATGAAAAATAAATTAATAATGGATATATTTTCCATTTTTTTAACTAAACAATTTTATTTATAACAAATAAAATCAAATCTATCAAATTAAAAGCATAATCTGCGTTTTCTTTTATTTTTAATTTATACACATATATTTACATATATTTTTTAATTGAATTCTCGCAAAACTTAAAATTTTTTGACTTTTATATTTCTAAGTTGAAAAAATTTATTAAGATTAAATATCCTAAATACAAATATTTAAAAGATAAATTAATTCAGATTTTGTTTATTCATAATTCATATTGAATTCACGGAAATACATCATATTAGACATTTTTTTTTTAAATCCAACAGAGTCTCGCTCCAATAAACTTTATTAATAAATTAGGTGTAAATTTTAAAGATACATATAATTTATTTTACATTTATTGAAACTGACTAAAAATAACATTTTACGGTCTGACTCATCATTGCCTAAGTGTAACCTCAGGAACTGATGGCCAAAACCCCATCAGATGTAATTATTATATATATAACTATAATTATTATTATATTTGCATCCTAAGTTAATCCACATTCTAAATTTATGTATTGTGTTCTTTTCTATTTGTTCTATTTTACTGTATTTCCCTTCATTAGTTTCTACTAACTTTATACTGTCATTATATTCTCTTATTTCCCTCACCTTTTTTAAATTAGTTTTTCCCTTTTTTTTTCTTTTTCAATCTATTTGTAATATTATTTTTAGCTTCCCATAGTGCCACTTTTTCACACTGTTCCTTCTAGTATTCTTTTAAGTACTCTTTGAAGTTAGCCATTCCTTCAATAATTGCTTCCTTGGTCCTTTCTCTAGATTTCAACATTGATGTAACTTTGAATACTAATTATTGTGATATGAATCCCTTGATTAATTCGTGTAATGTGATACCTTTTTTTACCTGAACTACTGTTGGATGATTTTTTCTAGCATTTATACGCGCGAAAATTTTTTTTTTATAAATTAATAATGATAAAAAGAATCAAAAAAAAAATTTTATTCATTTAGAAAGGGTAAAAAAATTTGAGAAAATTAATTACATCCATGGATAATTATAACATCAACTGGTACATCGAAATTCCATACTAAGTATTTCTTTGATTTTTATTGACTCTATACATTGTTACTACCTGGGAGAGCAAGCTTTACTAATTTATAGTGGTTTAGCTTGGTAGTGAACTTGTGTTGGTTAAATTATGTGAA
>CAJVPK010000352.1:0-37743 GCA_910592015.1 Diversispora eburnea | reverse complement strand
AATGGAGTCGATGATTTCGGTTTTGATGGTTGTGGAGTAGATGCTGATGGAATTGATGATAATGGAGTCGATGATTTCGGTTTTGATGGTTGTGGAGTAGATGCTGATGGAATTGATGATAATGGAGTCGATGATTTTGGTTTTGATGGTTGTGGAGTTAATTGTTGTGGAGTTGATTGTTGTGGAGTTGATTGTTTTGGAGTTGACGATTGTGGAGTTGATGGTTGTGGAGTTGATGGTAGTGGAGTTGAAGGAGTTGATTGTTTTGGAGTTGATGATTGTGGAGTTGATGGTAGTGGAGTTGAAGGAGTTGATTGTTTTGGAGTTGATGGTTGTGGAGTTGATAGTAGTGTAGTTGAAGGAGTTGATTGTTTGGGAGTTGATGGTTGTGGAGTTGATGGTTGTGGAGTTGATGGTAGTGGAGTTGATAATAGTGGAGTTGAAGGAGTTGATTGTTTTGTTGCGGCAGCCGATAAGATTATAGAGAGAATAACTATGCTTAAAGCAAAAAATTTAAATTTTGTATTCATTTTCATTATTGTAATGAAATTACAAGAAAAAATGCTCTTAATATTCTTTTATAAGGGTGTTCTTAAAAAAAGTCGAAAAGCGAATTGTTATTTTTTTTAATTAAGATTTTTTCGCTTAGAAACGGATTGGAGAGAAAAATGTACCTCTTTTTATATTCTTAATGAATCCTTGTGTTCTTTTCTAGGTTCAACCATTTTCAAAAATTTTAATAATGAAACTCCTCAATTACTTGTGCATCAGTACTCGAATCATACACGAAACGAAACATGAAATAACTATAATTTTACTGTAAAGGATAAATCAATAATATCTATCATATTATAATCGAAATAAGCGCCACGGAGTAACATTAAAATCAACCGAAAATAACTACGTTCTAAAAAATCTTGCTTTTATAATTACATTGTTTGAATATATAATTAGGAATTTTATTAGATATCAATAATTTCTATATACGTAGGTATTTAGAGCCACATCGAGTAAATTATCAAGAATCGTAAATCCAAACCAACTTTTTTTTTACCTTTACTATGATGATGTAACGAGAATAAAAAATCAAGTAAGCCTGTATTATATTTTATTTAAATTATTGGATCTTTATAATTTCGATCCTGTAAAATGTAATTCATCTTTAGATCGGATTATTGGTTGTTAGTTGAGATTACAAGATTACATCCCATTATATGTTCTATTTTTATATTAAATATACTATTCTACTTGTACATGTCTTAATCGTACAAATCGGATGCCAAAAATAAAGAAAATAACTCGAATTTATCTAAAATAAGATTATGCCGAGGAAATTTCTTTTATCTTTAAATTTATTTTATCGTAAGTAATTAAAATCATTTACGTACATCCTTTTTCGGGTCACACTAAAACTAAATAATGAAATATGGCTATGCAAATGAAATTTTCATACGTATAACAACTAACAAATTTGAGAGATGATATTTTCACAGCCATCGACTTGTTTCTTGATGAATCTCATCAAAATATGAATTAATCGTGTTTTTTGTATTTTGTATTTTGTATTTTTGATTTCTAGCAAACAAGAAGGTCGTATATGCTACCAATGAAATTTAGCCAATAAATCGTCAGATCTTACCAAATCAAAACAAGATAGAATGAATTTTAAAAAAAATGCTTTTAACTTTCAATTTTGATTATGAATCACCTTTTAAATCATAACAAAAATGTTTCTTGCAAAATTAAATACAAGTCCTATTTTTATCCATAACTTTAACCCTAACCCTTAACTAAACTAATATCGATCATTACGGTTTTGGCGTTTTAAAAATTTCAATAATTAATATAACTAATAATATTACAATATTACAATATGACATTATTTATCTGGATCAGTAAAACTATAGTATCGGAAGATTCAAGATAATCGTGGCTCAATAATTTTCTTAAATGGTTAATTAGGCGAAGCCTCTATTTAAAATCATAACGTGAGGCTTGGCCCACGTGAATTTTGATATACTGTTTTAGGAAATTAGGAAAGATCTGATAGATCTAATAGATCGCACCGATCTTAAAAAAAATATATGCGTGATTTAAGATGTTAAAAGTGTTATTACTGTGTTGTTATCGCTTAAAATTTTTTATGGCTATTTGCAATGATGCTTGGTGCGAAGTGTTAAACATGATTGCGCGTTTATTTATTTTTTTTTTTATTATAATTAGATTTTAATGTTCTTCGTCGAAATATTACGAAACTTTTTTTTTTGTGCTCTGGAAGTCCACGGTCCATTGTTCTTTCCATATTTAGATCTTTTGTATTTGTGAATTTAAAAAAATGTAATGATAAAACATACTTTTGAGGTAATTGCAGTAAAATGGTTTTTGAAATAATTTCACGCAATTAATAAAAATTAAGGACCAATAACAAAATTTTATAAATTTTATAACAGAGAAATTTTTAAGGTCGTAATTTTTAAATTCTAAAAACATGTCTTCATCTTCAAGAATTTCATTTCTTAAATATTTGTTCAAAATTTTAATTCAATTAATTAATTTATAAACAAAAATATTGCTACTTTTGAAATCGGGTGGCAGGAACTTTGTTTAAATTGTGTTTACGCGAGGTTATCAAAATTCTCGCGAAAGATGATGAAAATGAAAGTATTTTATCTCGAAGACGAAATATAATTTCATGTTCATTAACCAATCGATATAGGTGTCAAATAGCTGCACCATTTTTTATGGAGCAAGCCAGAACGAACTGCTTTATGCTTCCAATTTTTCAATTAAAGAAAAACAAACATTAAACATTCCTCAATTAATAATGATTATGATTTCTTTGTTTGAAATAGCTTCTCAGTGGTTAATGGTTAAAAAAAAAGAATTGTTTATGATGTCCAATTATTGATATATTGTTCTATCATATATTGGAACTCGCTTCAACATGTAGTATCAAATTCATTAATCAACAGATTTTTCTTTTCCAAAAATTACGAATTTTCGCAACTTGACAGAATTAATATGGAATATATAAAATTGATTGTAATTACAATAAAAATACGTACTGTATATCTAATTTTGCTATAGAAAAAAAAAACTATTTTTTATCATGTTATTTATTAGGACATCAGATTATCGTCACGTCATTAGTAGATAGATTATTATTTTGCTATTACTCACGATTTACTCATTATGGAATGCAATTATAACTTTTTGATGATATCTTCATATATCGAAAATTGTGGTAAACCGATTCATGTTCCGAGATATATAATTAATACTCAAATATTATTACAAAATCCCTTCTCCATGTTATTTAATTTGGAAGCAAGTTTTAAGCATTAATTATCCCAACAAAAAATTTATTAGCTAATATAATTACAAAAAAAACTGGCCAGCAGAAATAATGATAAAATTTCTTGAAATAAACCTTATTTAAAGAAAGTTTTTGAATAAGTATAATATTGGATTGTGAAAAATTGGTCTAGAAAAAAAATTAACAGAGTCTTTATGCCTCTCTTTAAAATAGTGTTGCAGAAAACAAAAGTATTTTCTTTTATAATAATAACATTTGAATAATTGTAGGCAAAATAATTTTATTAAATTTTAAAGATAAGTATATGATAGCCTTTTCTGTGGCTACTTATTTACTTTTATTATTATTATCATTATTATTTCAACATGAGAATTCTTTACTTTGAGAAGAACTAAAAAAATTCGGATGAATCTAATACTCTTCTTCTAAAAAGTCAAAAATTTCCTTTTTCCCAAAAGGAAAAGAAAAATAATAAAATGATTTTATATTTATACCATATTATTTGTTGAGTTAGTATTTTCTAATTATAAAGATTTAATCTTTATAAATTTAAATATTGATTGAAAATTGGTTAAAGAATAATTATTTGATATTGAAACTTTGATTTCAATGATTGTGTATCAAAACAATTACTCACTGAAATATAATGTGCATACACAATTGATTAATAATTGTTAATAAACCTTGATTTTAATAATTATGAATCAAAATTACTGAAACATTACAAATTGGTTAGATATTTGACATTTAATTAGCTTGAAATTTTGATTTAATAGTCATAAACTCCTATAATAATTATGTGTTGCAATTGAATTGATTGATGATTGATTAAAGAAGTGAAGTGTTATATTATCATGAAATCTTGTTATTAATAATTATAAATCTAAATAGATACTCTCTTCAACAAAATGTATGTATATGCAATTTGTTGATTAATAAATTTTATTTGAATTAATTAATTAGAGAAGTGTCTTTTGATGATTAATTAACTTGAAACTTTGATTTCAATGACTGTAAATCTAAATACTTACTCCCTATAATAATTATATTACATAAATGAATAATTGTGAATAATGTAATTAATGTGAAATTAGTAATAAATTAGAAAAGTTTTAAAATATCTTTAAACATTGACATCAATAAATTAATTATGATTTAGATATTTACTCCTTAAATACATGTGCATATGCAAAAAAATTAATTAACGAAATTTTATTTGACATTAAATCAAATTAAGAAGAATTCACAATCATAGATTGATTATAAATTAAAATACTCACAGTTTTAATAAAATGTGCATGTAATTGTTTAAAAATGATTAAGTATTATTTAATATATTGGATGAACATGAAATTTTGATTTCAATAATAAAAATTAAATTACTCATGCTGATCTGGATCTCATCTTTCGTGGTTTCAGTTCTAATCTGCCCATAATTATTTCTTCCTTCAGCTGATTTCTGTATCTTTTTTATACAGAGAACATAAATTTTTAAAGAAGAAATTTAATATATTTTACAAAAATTCAAGTAGTTAAATGTGATGAATTTTCTATGTAAATCAAGGGTTTATTCAAATAAGTAATTTATATATGCTTAAGGATATAAGTAATTTTGAGGACATTTCGCAATTCTTTTACATTAGTCATTTATAAATATTATAATTTATATCAATCATTATTTGCTAATTTCTAAATTGTTTTGTCTTTCAGCTAACAAAATTATATTCATGTTTCAAAAATAATGTGGATAAAAATTAGTATAACTCAAAAAATCTGCAAATTTGCAAAATCTATTTGGAAGTACAATTCTTTAAGACAGTAAGAATAATAGGCAACTCAAAAAGGAAAAATTAAGTAATTTATTATTTATTATTTATTATTATAAAATCTGACCTCTCTATAATCACACCATCAGGGTCATAGTGCCTTTTTTAAAATGTACTTATATAGAGGTTGTGATTATATAAAGGATTTTCTTCTATATGTTTATAAGCACATCATATAAAAATTCTCTTTATAAACCAGTTATTATGGAGAGGTAGTTATAGAGAGATCAGACTGTATATTAATATGTCATTATTCTTTCTTTTTTTTTAATGAAAAAAAAATTAAAAATTAATTAAATAAAAAAAAGGAATGTACCTCAGCTATACTTGCACGCAAAATTATTTTGGGGCCCCGAAATTGCAATTTCGGAGAAAAAAGTCGAAATAGTTTTTCATAGAAGACGAAATTATTTTACTTAAAACCTGAAATTTTTTGACTACCCAGATTTATTCTTTGATTAAAGATACATATAACTAGGTACTTTTTTTACTTCCATATATAGAATAGATTTTGCATAAATCTCAAAAAGTCAAAATACCTCAAAAATCCAAAATCAATTTTGGGAACATGTATAACCTCAGCACCCACGAAAATAGTCACAAATTCGAAGTGCAAGTGTAATTCTTAAAGTAGATAGGAGGATAAGCAATTAAAAAAAAAAAAGATAAGTTATTATTATTTCTTTTTTTATTTAATAAAAAAAAATTAAATAATTAATTAAAAAAAAGGAATGTACTTCAGTATTCACGAAAATTGTTACGAATCCAAAGTGAAAGTACAATTCTTAAAGCGAATAGGAGGACAAGTAATTAAAAAAAAAGAAAAGAAACTAAAAAAAAAGAAAAGAAACTAAAAAAAAAGGAAAAGAAAGGAAAGGGAAGATAAGTTATTATTATTTCTTTTTTTAAAAAAAAAGAATAAAAAAAATTAATTAAAATTAAATAAAAAAAATGTACCTCGGTATCACAAAAATCGTCACGAATCCGAAGTGCAAGTGCAATTTTGAAGTGGGAAGGAGGACAAACAACTAAAAAAAAAAAATTAGATAAAAAAAAAAGTACCTCAGTACTGCGAAACGTCACAAATCCAAAGTACAAGTGTAATTCTTGAAGTGGAAAGGAGGACAACTAAAAAAAGAAAAGAAAGGAAAATGAAAAATAAGTTATTATTCTTTCTTTTTCTTTAAAATAAAAAAAAATTAATTAATTAATTAATTAAAAAAAAAGGAACGTACAATGGCATCACGAAAATCATCACGAATCCAAAGTGCAAGTGTAATTTTTGAAGAGGAAGGAGAACAAGCAACTAAAAAAAGGAAAAGAAAAGAAAAGGAAAGGTAAGTTATTATTATTATTTTTTTTTTTTAATAAAAAAGAATTAAATAATTAAAAAAAAAAGGAACATACCTCGGTATCATAAAAATTGTCAAAACTTGATTACATTTTGAGAAGTCAGCTGCAAACTTGCAAAGTGAGAAAGTATAGCAAATAAAAAAAAAAAGAAGAAAAAATTTTATCTTTTTTATTTATTTATTTTTTAAAAAAAAATTTAACAAGAAAAGAGTAAAAGATTATCAGATCACATTCAAGTAACTTAATAATTTTGCTGAGGTACCTCAGATTTAATCTGACACAAGCATTAATCTGAGGTACAACATATATATTTAATTCTTTATCATAAAGATATAAATTCATGTGACAAAAATTCCTGAACTAAGTTCAAGAAGTAAAATGCCAAAAAAGATTTTTGATCACATTGTTAACTGTGATTACCTTTACTAAACACGATTAACTATCAACTAATAACAGGAAAACTATTGTTCAAAAGGTTACAAAGCAATTGGACGAATATGTTATAGTTGAAAGGTTTTATACTTGAAGAGGTATAAGGGATAAAGGATTTAATGATACGGGTTTGTTCGAAAGAGGTTAAGGTGTGAGGTTTTTAAAGGGGTGGAAGAGATTTTGTACTAATTCAACAAATATTCACACAGAATATTATCAGTTTCACACAGAAACTATAAGAATTCACATAGAATTATAATAATTAACCAAGATCACGAAGCAAGGTTAATTATAAACAGAATAATACTGAGATCACAAAGCAGGGTATTATTTATCAAAAAGTATTTCACTAAGAAATCAAAGGTTTCAAATTATTATTTGTCACAAAGACTTTTTATTAATAATTTATTACATATATCAAGTTCAGAATGTATTCAAGTTCTAACTGTCCTAACTCTAAGGGCAAAAGTTACCTCTATTTATATAAAATTGCCATCATTTCACGAGACTATAATTACTAATCTCAAGAAAGCTCCGTAAATTTCCATAACATTCCAGGAAATTCTATGAGCTATTTTGGTTAATGAGTTATTTGTACTAGAGATGTTTATCAGAGGTGGCGACCAGAGGTGTTAACCAAAGGTGTCAACCAGAGATGTCGACCTTACATTACAATAAAATGATCTATATCTGTTACTCGTAAATAATAATACTAATATATAATGTTATACAAATAAAAAAATCTAACTAATAAACTAATATAATAATACTAATAAAAATATATATATAAAAATTAAGAAATAAGATTAACAGCGTATACCAGAAGGATCCAAAAATGTACGTTGTTAACTTTGGTTTACCTTCTAAAGAAACCAAAGAAAACTAAGCGACTAATAGTGGGAATTGTATTTATAGACTTTAAACACTATAATAATTAACTACAGCTAGACGGGTATTACTTTTAGTAAAGTAATAATAAGAAGGATTTAGGTAAGGTGAATTTGATCAAAAGAGGTTAAGATGTAAGGTTTTATAAGGGATTTACTAGCTAAATCACAAAGACAACAAAGTTTCATCAAGAAACTAAACAAATTCACGAAGAACTTAATAACTTAACCTAGATCACAAAGTAGGTTAATTATTAAGTAACTATATTATCGAGATCATGAAGTAGGGTATTATAACTAACGATTACTCTTATCACCAAGAAGAGAGTAATAATAACAAGAATTGTCAAGATCACAAAGCAAGGCAATTTACAAGAGGGTTTTCACTAAGAAAGTCACAATAGAAACTATATAATTCACCAAGAAAGATATCAGTTTATAAATAATGTTTTTATTTCGAGTTATTAGAATATTCAATTCTATGTTAACTGTTCTTTCAAGAGGAGCAGAAACAACTTCTATTTATATGAAATTTGGACCATGTCACGAACTATAATTATTAACTTCAAGAAAACTCCGGAAATTTCCGTAACATTACAGTGCGATTATTAATACTGGAAGTAATTTACCTTGGTATTTTACCGGTAGCTACCAGAGGTATTTTACCTTGTATCACGTAATGTTACATATCTGAGGTATTTTACCTCTATTACGCAAATACTAATAAGGTGATACAAGAATATAAATATACTATACTAAAAATAAATAAAATAATACATATATGAAATATTAATATAATAATAAAATATAATAATAAAATATGTTATAATAAAAATATATATAAATATAAAAAATAATGAAATAGGGTCAACAACATGTAAAAGTAATTTTACTTAAGTAAAAATTAGAAGTAGATAATATTTTAATTTCACTTTGGATGATAATTATATATAAAATTATTAATCATTGTTATATATAAAACTTTTACATTATAAGTGAATATTAAAAATGGTATTATATGACTTCAAATATAAAAATTATTTATATATTATATTAAAAAAACAGATTTATAATATCAAAATTGAGTAAATTATTATTGCTTTAAATTTTTTCATCTATTTAAGTCTTAACTATTAATAGTTGTCTTAATTTTAATAATATAAGTTTCTTCTTTTTATATAATATGTAATTTATTCTTTTTTTTTAAAATTACTTAATATCAATTTTAATATTTTTATATTAAAATAAAAAATTTTATATGTAGAAACCATCAATGATATAATTACAACAGGATTATAGTATTATGATCAGAATTATAGTATTATAACAAATAGTTACAACTATATATAAAGTTGCAACTCACAAAAATAATTATGGGAGATATTTATATATAACTGATTACAATAATTATAACTATACATGTTTTCAAAATTGATTTGAATTTTTGGAATATTTTTTTCTTTTGAAATTTACTTAGAATTTATTTTATATTTGGAGATAAAAAAATATTCAGTTAGGTTATTTTTAATTAAAGAATTTAATCAAATTTTAAAATTTTATTTTTTATATAAAATAATTTTGTTTTTTATAAAAACTATTTTAATTGTTTTTTTTTAAAAAATTAATTTTAAAATTATACAAATGAATTTGAATGCAAGTATGATTATGACAGGTATACTCATGTAATTTTGATACTATATTAATTATAATAGAGAAACTATAAAAGAAAATATCATTTTTACTTGTTAAAATTTGTGTTTTTAAAGAGAAATGTTTTTTATTTATGTATTATATTATCATATATATATTTTCAAACATAAATATAAAGTGAAAACATTTTTATTCTTTAACAATATCAAGATTATAGAAATTGGAATTCTAATAGAATTAGACATAGTAAAATTTCTCTTTTGATATTTTTATTTCTATTTGAAAATGTAGCTACCAATATTTACATCATAAAATTTTTTAACAATAATAGAATTATTATTGTACCTAATTAAATCAATTAATTATACACATAAACATATGTGTACAGTAGTACAAGCAAAGTACTCATTGATCACATGTAGTTTACATATGTTTTTATTGAGAAAATTATCTTTGTATTGCACAACTATTCTTGCCTGCACCGTGCGACACACATGAACAACTTGAATACATTAAACATTACAACATACACAACATAAAACACATGCATACAAAATAAGCACCACGCTTTAACGTCACGAGATTAGAATATAATTTCGATTACAGTAAATTGTTATATAATTACATGATGGTTGTGGTTAAAATGATAAAATGAAATTGAATATGCGAAAATTATGAAAAGCTGAAACACTATATCTTACATATAAGAAAAAAAATAAAAATAAATACGATTTGTGTTCCTGAATTGTTACTGAATTTGATTCATTTAATTAAACATTTTATTATTTTGTTCATTTAATTATTAAGAGTAAGAAAGAGCGATAAATTCTAGAGCAATTTTTTAGTAATAGCACAGAGAAAATATAAAAAATTAAAATGAAGTGATCACATTTTACAGGTTTGTTTACAAGTGTGTACGAGTGGAATGACCAAATTATCTTGATTTGGTGAATGAGAGTTTCCCACTGAACACTGATCATAAATGCATTACTTTATTTACACGAGGTAATAACTTGTATAACTTTTGTAATGTGAAATACAAGTAATACATGGTAAGAATAACGAGTATAAAGAATATAAAGAATGTAAAGAGTATAAAGGGTATAAAGAATATAAAGAATGTAAAGAGTACAATAAGTATAAAGAGTAGATGGCGATCGGAAAAATGCTTATTTTGGTATAATCGTCAAAAATATGTCATTGTTATCGTCGTTCGCTCTATCACGATATAAAGATAGAAATGAATTATATTGTATGCGTTGGTAGAGAGAATCAAAGTCAAGGTAAATGAACAACATTTTTACAGTTTTCCGAATACACTCAATCATTTAATTGATTTCAAAAGAATGTAAAATGAATTTAATTTATCACAATATCACGAATTATATGATCTTTTCCAAATAAATGAATGAATATAATAATAAGTAAATGAATATATCTGTAATACACAATCATCATCCATGTGCATTCATATTAATAAGGAGGAGGGCTTTGAAAAAAAAAAATTTTTAACATTTTCCCTCGCTTGCTCGCTTGCTCAATTGTTTATTTTTTTTCTCTTTTTTCTTTTTTTTTTTTGATCCAACGAGAAATAAAAAAGGACATTTGGATCGGTAAAGACTAAATTATATGATGAAATTGATTGTCTAATTATATTACGACATATTCACATTAATTTCATCAATATTTATTACTACCACACATATATTATAATAATCTTTAATAAACATCAATCACATCAATAATATTTTTTTTTAGTTACGAATTTCCAAGTTAAGAATAAACTTGTTGTTTGTCTTGTCAGTTGCAAAATTAGAATAGTACTGATAAAAAAAAAAAGAACCAGATTAGAGAATAGATAAAATAGACAAATAGAATATTAAATTTTCAGACTAAACTAAATATATTCAAATTTACGGAATACTTTTTTATTTCTTTTATATCTAAAATATAAATAATAAATATAAATATAATAAAATATAAATTACACAAACAAAAAGAAAACATCAAACACACCGACTACCGTAATATAATATTGTGTACACTCAATACAATTCTTTTATCTTTTTCCACAAGTAAACGTACATTAAAGGGATGGATAAAGAAGAATGTATTAAAGATGCAAAATGAACGTGTACAAATGAACAATAAAATTTATTCAACTTTTGATTAATAATCGCTTCTCTTCTCTTTCACTCATCTCATCTCTCTATAATATCTATATTTCTCAGCCTCTCAGCCTCTCTTTTATTTTTTATGTTCATTTCATGTTTATCCTCCACACTCTCCTCTCGATAATAATAATTTTTATTGATACATGATTTCTGATACAGGTAATTAATTTTCCGATGTTCTCTAAATAAATTTCACTAATAATAATAATAATAATAATAATAATAATAATAATAATAATAATAATAATAATAATAATAATTAATCTCAGATTTTTTTTTCAACGATTAAAATAATGCTGACAAATTTAGATATATCCTTACTTTGAAAGATAAACTTTGCATTAAGAATGTTAATGAAACTATGAATGTATTCATGATTTATCGAAAAGAATCAAATCATTTTTTTAAACGATTTCATCTTCGGGGGAAAATAAAATAATATTTAAATAATAAATTGGAATAACTAAATGAAGTAATGTCTATAGTTCAAGAAAAAAATACAACTGAATGCTATTCCATCTTTGTAAAAACAAAATGGTGTTGTGTACGATTTGTACAATTTCACAATTTTTTAACAAAAAAAAAATGGGTTTTGCATATCTTGCCCAATTTCGTCTACTTTGATATATCAAAGTTACCTTTCTAATTGATATTATTCCATTATTTATTATGGATTGTCTATCATTGATCTTCATTCATGAATTTTGATTAATCCTTTCGGTATTTTCTGAAAATATTGTATCTAATAAAAAAAAATCAAATAATATAATAAAAAATATTAAAAATAATAAATTTAATAAATTTAATAAAATGAAGAGTAGTGAAATTAGAATGATTAATAATAAACAATAAATGGATCTTATTTAAAGAATAAATCAAAAAAAAATTTTTTTTTTAATTTTTTAAAATATTTTTTTATATAGAATAAAATTTGTTAATAAATTGTTAATTTTAGATATGTATATTGTATTAATATAGAATTTATTTGTGAGTTACCGTGTGTGCCCTGTGCTTGTAAACCTGTAATCCACTTATTTTGTCCCTCCAACAAAAATATCATTCACATTCTTTAAATCCACTCCCAAATATAACTACTTTATCTATCTAATAGTTATCATCACCCATTTTTTTAATACTTTATATTCCTTCTTCTCATTAACTGGTTTATTTTTCTCTCTGCCTCTCTCTATTATTATTTTTTATTATTTTCTGATTTATTTATTTCATTCTTTAGATTTTATTATCTCGTTCTAAAATGTGCTAATTTACATAATTTATTCAATTTACTCAATTAAACTTATATATCACTTATTAAAAAATCCACTGTAAATCATACAATACATTATATATATTGTGTAACGTTCTATACATTTTATATTCTTTATTTATACTATTTTATACTGCATTTTTTTTTAAAAAAAGAGGTAGATATTTGACTGATACAGTATTACATATATATAACCGCCGACAACTGTCAAGACAACTTAAAAATTTCCACACCACTATTTGAAAATAAATCAAAAAAAATTTTTTTCTCGTAGATTCGTTTTTTTTATCTTAATCTAAATTTTTATTAAAATATTAATTGAATAAATAGAAAATTAGCTATTGATACTTTAATATTTTATCTAGAATTAATATATATATTTCGTTACTGGTTAACTCGAACTACTATATCATTTTCTTTATTGTTGTTTTTTTTTTTTTTTTTTTTTTTTTTGGAATTTCTCGCCCACTCGCAACGACATAATTACATCATTCTAGAACATTTTTGTTTATTTTTTTTCATTCACTTATAAAAAGGTTCACTAGTTTGCTTATTATTTCTTTCAACGCTATCAAACTTTCCTCTTGGCTTCCCTCACCCAGACTCAATTGTAAAAAGTCACCAATTTTATTAAATAATTATTAAATTTTTCTCATTTGGGTGAAAACTTTCAAATTATCATATTACTTTTGCAGGTATTTAACTTTTTCCCTTTACTTATTAGTCGTAGAAAATGTTGCAATGGAGTGAAAAACAACATTATGAAATGTGAAATGTGAAGGTCAAATGTGAATATAATATTATTTTTACAAAAAACTTTTTTATTTATTACGAATTATTCCCTAACGTTTATTTCGTTTTCCTTCCCTCATTCTCGTTTTTCCCGTTTGTTTACTTCTTCCTCATTCCTATTCCTATTTTCCTATTCCTCCATTTTATTCCTTTGGTCCTATTTTTATCCTTATTTTCATTATCAATTTTATTCTTTTCTATTGAAATATTCTTAGTTTATATAAATAACATACACTTTTTCCGTTCTTTCTCCTGATCATATATTATTATACATGATTACTATGCAAATCGTTCATTACTATTTTCTTTCGTTCTGATTTCTTCATTTTTATCTTTATTCGTCTTTATTTTATCTTTACTTTATCTTTACTTTATCTTTATTTTATCTTTACTTTGTCTTTATTTAATGCTTACTTAGTTTTCTTTTTTCTTTACGGTGTAGTTTATCAATGCTATCAAAGTCACTATTTAATTTTCTAATTTCCGTTCGATCTGTCTGATCTATTCATTATATTATATTTGGTTTCATTACGATTCATTTCAATATCATTCATCCAATTATATTAACCTTTGATTAATTTTATTCAACGCTTGATCCATCACTTTTAGACTTAAATTTCGAAATGGCTTCTAATTTCGGAATACCAACACCGCCCGCTATTGAATCGTCATCATCTAAATATGCATACGATAACTCAGACAATGATAAACCCAAAATAGTCACTGGTATTTCTTCAGTTCTTGACATGAAGTCTTCCGAACCATCAACACCAATAAGTCCATCTCCCAAGGTGACCAGAATTTCGAGGTTTCGTTATTACTTTACAGACAAGGAAACCTTAAATAATTCAATATTTGAGATAGCCACTGAACACAACATCAAAATACCCGAAGACTCCTCCTCTTATAAGTTGACTGCTCCAACTGATCAGAATCTTGTCCCATCACTTGATTCATCATCATCAGTCCAATCAAGTTCGAACGTTTCGAGTCCATCAGATACAAATACAACCGATACGACCGATACAACCGAGGATGCATCTAAATCAGATAATAATTCTAAAAATTATGTCATTAACAAAAAGAAAAGAAAGGGTATCCCTCGTAAAGCACCTGATTTGTCAGAACTTGAACAAGAACCGGGAATCGTTTTTAGTTTTCCAACAGTTTTCCAGGCGGGACCTCAAAAACAACATAGGACCATTGAAGACCGAAATGCATTTGCCAATCCAATCCCGGCATATCCATATATTTCAAATAACTTAACATCAGTATCCGCAGCACTCATTCATCGACCGGTGCTGCTTCCAGATATTGTTAGAAAGATGACCGACGATCGTCGTTCACAAATGAGATCAAGGCCAACAACACGAGCTAAGAACAAGCGTGACCATCAAGAGCTCGAATACTTGAAATCATCGGGATTGGAGAGCATTCGTGATCCAACTGATAACGCAGCACCTCTTCCAAACCAAAATGAAGAATCGTCGACTGGTTCACGTCGCGGTCGTACTACGATGAGAGGAAAGACCAGTCCGACACTAGTACCGACATCAACACCAGCGATGGCATCATCGTCATCAATCAAGACAACATCAACAGGATCAGGGGAGGCAAAAGCTCATGGAAATGATGGTAATGATTCTTCTTTTTTTTATTACCATGTTGACAATAAACGTCGTTTCTCGGAATCGTCTCTTTCTTCTATGTCGACTTCCGAGTTGAGTGAATATGATCTTAACATCGATAATTTTGACGATGATGAAGATGACCCCGATTTTGCCCCTCCCGCGAAAAAGAGAAAGGCCGAACACGCGATGACCATAAAGACCGCAAACGTAAGCCCAGCCCGCGTGCACCGGCGAGATTCAAACAAGACCAAAGTCTGTGCGAGTTGCCGAACCCGAACGACCCCATGCTGGCGTCCAGCCTGGAGTTCCGAGCTTTTCTTGTGCAATAGCTGTGGGTTAAGGTGAATATCTTAAATATTAAATACTTTCAATTATTTCAATTTGTTTAAATTACGTGAAATATTATAAGGCTAATAATATATTTACTTTAATTATCTATTTTGAATCGTCCATCATCTTAATCACTCATTTTAATCATTCATCTTCTAAATCATAATTCTAATCCTAATTCTGATCCTAATCCTAATCCTGATCTCCAATTAACAAAAAAAAAAAAATACAAAAAAATCATATATAATCGACAAAATATTAATATAAATAGATACAAGAAAACCAAATGCGTCTGTCCAAATCAGGAATGTAGATACATTCCTTTGAAATCCGAATACAACGCTATGTTTAAGAAGGCGAAGAACGGCGACTCTCCAGACACGAAGAGATGCTGCAGATGTCAGACTCAGCTTTAAGTCCTCTCGCTGAGTTTGGTGTGGAATTTTTTTAATTATGATGAATGATATTAATAATAATGATGATAATATTAATAATAATAGTGATGATAATGATGACGGTGATAACAATGGTTATGATGATGATGATGATGATGATGATGATGATAATGAAGTATGATGATCATAATGATGATTATTATGATGATTATGAATACGACCTTAAATGATGATGCAATAAATAATGGCGATAATGATAAATAATAAATAAGCATTTTTAAGTTTTCTTTTAAATAATTTTAATTTTTTTAATTTTTTCATTTCCTTTTTTTTTATTCAAATTTTCATTTTTATTTATTTGGATGACAAATCGGATGAAATTGAAGGAAAGAAATAGTAATAATGGGAGGTGTAGTAATGGTGGTGGTGGTGATTAGTAATTAAATAAATAATAGCAATCATTAATTGATTGTTATTGATGGAAGAGAGACAAATCGATGGAGAGAGAGACGGAGAGAGATAGATTGTTGTTTGTACATATTTGTAACACATCTATTTGAAAAGTATATATAATTCAACTTTTTAGAGAAGGAATTGATATTATGGAGAATTTACATTATTAGAACGATCGATTAATTTAAACATTAATTTTTGATATATATCGATTTATAATTTGATTTTATATTTTGATTTATAAATTTGATTTATAATTTCTTTAGAATTATTATTATTTTATTATTATTTTCGATTTTAGAAAAAATCATAAGTTCGACATATATATACTTTTCTTTTTGTATATATATATATATATATATATATATGCTATTTTTTTTTTTATCATTATTTCTCCCCACTTTTTATTCATTTTCACATTTTATTTTTGTTATTATATTTTTTTATTTTATTTTCATTCACGAAGAAAATTTATTCTTGCAACAAACCAAAAAGATTCAACGATTCAATAAGTCAATAGTTATTTCTAGTAAGATGTAGTAGTAGTTAATAATTACTGCGTACAATATAAATATAAATATTATATATATGTATAGGTGTATGTATTTATATATATATATGTGTGTGTATATATATATATATATATATATATAATGAATCGAAAAGAAATCAAAAAATTAAGTTATTTTCAAATATGTTTATAATAACAGTTAATAACAATTAATAATACATTATACAATTAATAACATACAATTAATAACATAATACAATACAATTAATAATACAATTAATACAATCCAATTAACAAAACTAATCAAAATTATAATTATAATAATTATAATAATTATAATCAAAAATTATCATGTCATTAAAAACCTGCACATAATATTAATCTATATAATATTTA
This sequence comes from Diversispora eburnea, assembly GCA_910592015.1. Lineage (NCBI taxonomy): Eukaryota > Fungi > Glomeromycota > Glomeromycetes > Diversisporales > Diversisporaceae > Diversispora > Diversispora eburnea. The sequence goes on along the minus strand of CAJVPK010000352.1, from coordinate 20,330 downwards.
TATAATAGCATTTAATCAAATCATTCATTCATATTAATATTGCACTGTTCACTTTTATTATTCACATTCATTATATCAATTATATCAACCTCTCACTTTTCTCTCATAATCCTTGTTTTAGCATGTAATACAATATATATATATATATAATATATATACATATTTAAAAACTTGACTAGATAATAAAACATGATATATAAATATATAATAATACACATGTATTTGATAATCAGTAATCACACGCAAAACCTTAAAAAAACAAAAAAAAATCTGGTATATTGAATTTTCTATCTTGGCTTTGTGTACTTGTGTGTGTGAGTGTGAACGTATATAAATAAATATATATAAATATACATATAAAAATATATATATAAATATAAAATGATATATATATATATATATTGATAATGTATATATATATAGACTTTGATTTATTATTAATTATTATGAAATTCAAAATAGAATTTATTCTGAATATTAAACTTATTTGAATTTATCATTTTATTAATTTTATATAATTTGAATTTATTTATTATTTTTATGAATTTATAAATGTATTTAAATGAATTTAAAAATGAATTTAGCATATGCAGGGGTTATTATTTTTTTCAAATAAAGAAATGTTCCAAATGTTTTCATTAAATGATTGGCGTTAATGTCTACAATTTTTATATTATAATATATTATAATAACTTAATTACTATAATTATTATAATTATTATTTTATTTATTTATTTATTTATTATTTAATTATTATTATGATATTATTTAATTATTGTTTGTTTTAATTGTTTTTGATTTTTGATTGCGTTTTTTTGCGGGGGTGAATTTGGGGTGGACTAGTGTGAATGAAGGAAAATGAATGAAATGAATGAAATGTGGGTGAATGGACTTTTTTGAGCGAATAAGCGAGTTGGGTAATTTATATGTATATATTTAATATGTTTATATGTTGTTTATATATTGTTTATATATTGTAAAATGTTTCATATTATAATAAATATGTCTAAACAAGATAATAAACATGTATTACAAGTATTCAATAATAACAATAATAACAATAATAATAATAATGATAATGTAATCGATAAAGATGATAACTCTGATAACAATATTAACAATATCATTATTATATATATTATCATTATTATATATATTTATTATTTATTATATCGAAATTTTTTTTACGAACGAAAAACATAAACTACAGATTTAGTAATACGCGCGTATTGATGATTAGTCATCACCACGCGTTTTGATATTCAAAGCGTATCTTTAGTATATCATTAAGTATATCTTGGTAAAAACGCGCGATTGAATTTCCATTTCATTATATTCAATATATTCCCAAATATTCATTATGTAATTATATTATACTTTATATTATATTTATTATTATTTTATTTTATAATTTTTATATATATATATTATATAATCACAATAATCATTATATCACAAATGTATCATTATTTCAACTTTAAATAACTTTATTTTAAATGTTAAAAAATCTTATAAATGTTTAAAATATTATAGATATTATAAAATATGTGAATGAGATTTCTATTTTCTTTGATTTTTTCCAAATAAATAAATGAACAAAGACAACAGGATTCTTAATTACTTTTCCATGCACAACTTGCATATCGTATATAATAATAATATCATTTTATAATTAATAATCCCTTTTTTTTTTACTTTTTTTTTTTTTTCTATAATTCATTCTCATAAGTAATTTACACAATCCACAACAAAAAAAAATTATTAAATATATTAAAATTAAATATATTAAAAATATTAAAAATCTATTGTCACACTGCATACATCTTTAATTATTGATCCATATTAACGATATTAACTTAACGATCCTTTATATTAATCTGTACAATCTGTATAATCATACTTACATTTATATACTCTTCATATAAATATACTTACAATTAGAATTTATCATCATTTTTTTCGCTGTATGATGTAACAATGCATTTGACGCGTCTTTGAAACACGCAACAACACGTTTTAAGTAATTTTTTAGTATCGATTTCTCTCTTACTCTTTAATCTTTCTTCTTTAAGAAACATGCTTGGAAATGCATTTTTTTTAACAATGGTAGTTGATTGTGTGTGTGTGTTTTTTTAATCTATTCCCTGGTACAAAAATCTATAATTTTAAATCCTTTTCTTATTATGTTTATTTACATTTAATTGCATTTAATTGCTCTTATTGCGTTTTTTTTTAGTTGATTTGAATTACTTTAAATATAATAAATTCATTATATTTTTTTAATAAATAAAATTTGTAATTATAAATGTAATTATAAATGCAACTATAAATGCACAAAACAATGAATGCACAGCAAATCAAAATCCATAATCACTACTTAAAAATAAATTATCACATGCTTTATGGTTTCTTTTTTTAAAATAACTTTTTGACTTTTGAGCTTTATTTTAGTGTCAAAATAGTTTATCTTGGATTAAATAATTCATCTTGGTATTAAATAGTTTATCATGTTTATCTTTTTCTTTTTTCAAACAAGTTTATCAAAAAATAGAAAAAAAAAATTATTAAAATTATTATTAATTAGGCTAGTTTTTTATCACATTACTTTATATGTTGTTACAAAAAAAAAAGATAATGTTCTATGAAATTCTACTAATATTAAAATGGTATCATCTGCTATGACATTTATATTTAAGATGTATATATTAAGTTATATTAAAAGTAATTATTTATATTACGCATATTAAGGTATATCACTTATATTATATTATTACTTATATTATATTATTACTTATATTATATTATTACTTATATTATATTATTACTTATATTATATTATTACTTGTATTTAATTTAATGTAACCTAATAATTTATTATGCATCTCGAACAGTTTTAATAGTTTCATTTTTCATCTTCATTATCATCATCATTATTATTATTAGACAAAAGAAAGACAACGACGATAAGGAAGGTTATGAAGTAAACGAACTTTTATTTCATATAAAAGCAATTTCATAAATAAACATCAAATTGGGTATTAATTTTGAGTAGTGTAACAATGAGGAATTTTCTAATGTACAATATTAATATAAATGTATCCTGCCTATCTTTTATCTAATTTAAGGTGGTGCTATTTATATTTTCGACAAGGTGATAAAGTATTTAAGGTGGTGCTATTTATATTTTTGATAAGGTGATTAAGTTGATAAAGTTTAGAAACTTTCACTCTTTTTATCTAGGAAATGAACTTGATTTATGTTTTCCCCAATCGTGACTTGATGATGAGGCATATGCTAAAATCCATTTTGTATTTGTTAAAGTATATTTAAGAGCCTTTGTCCAAGCCTCGTCTTGGTTAAATTGTAATCTTATCGACGCATCTCCAATTTTATCTTTATTGATTCTATGAATAATAAAAAATATATATATAAAATAAAAGGAAATAAAATAAATAATTATTTAATTATTTCTCATTTTTCTCATGTTTTTTTGCTTACCGATATGGCAACTTTAGGTTATGATCTTGTTTTTCCGCATAATCTCCCAATTGTTGCAAGCAATTCAAAAATGCCACCATCGATAAATCAAAACGTCGATTTTGAAATAATCTTCCGATGGCTATGTCTCCAGAACCATATCTAAATATATAAGATACATGAGACATATTAAGTAAATATTTATATATATAGTATTAGATAATGACTTACAATTCATAAGTTGTTTTTTCGCCTTCGATTTTTTCAATTTTCGAAAATGATCCCAAAGGAATTAATCGATAACTAAAAATTGATTTCATTAATTAAAATAAAATACAAAATTATTTATTTATTTTACAATTTATCACCTTATAAAATTTGAACTTACGTTTTGAATGTAAAATTAAGTTTATTAGCAATAGTAGCTAATAATAAAAGTGTTTGTCCCCATGCTGCATTAATTTCGCTCCAATCAACCTTTTTTATAAAAAAATAAAAAATAAAAATAAAAAATAAATAAATAAATGAAATAAAATGAAAATTTCTTTCTTTCTTCAAATCTTTAATTACATAATACTTATTAAAAAAAAAAAAAATTATCTACCAATATATACCATTTGGTTTGGTAAACGACCTAGTCTAAACCCATTAATTGTACCAAAATGACCATCATGCCCAATACAAAATGTATCATTATATACATTTGTCTTCTGAAGTTTTTCCAATTGTTTGGCATCATGATCATATTTTAAATTAACACTATCTCTTTCATTTTGGAATGTTTGTAACTGAATATGGAAATCATTGAATTCTTGCCAATAACTATTTAATTAAAGAAAAAAAAAAATTAAAGTGAATAAAAGAATTACTGTGACTCAAAGAATTAAAGTGAATTAAATTCAAATTCAAAAATTCATAAAATATTACCTTTCTTCAAGTTTGTCAAGTTCTTCTGCCTCCTCTTCCAATGCTGCTAATTCCTTCTTCATTTCTTCCCGTTCTCGTTCAATTTCTTCTAATTGTTGAATACCAGTTAATTCGTTTGCACGGATCTTTTATGTTAATTAAATCGTTATTATGATTCAATTATAATTTAACCTTATATTAAACATAAAGAATTAAAACATTAACCTCCAATGACTTGAATGACTTGCCTCTTCAATTTCCTTTTGCAATTTTTTCTCTTCTTCATCACTTATAACATTAACATTAACTTTTTTTAAAAAATCTATGTAACAATCTCGTTCTCGAGAAGAATCCGTCAATTGTTTGCTTAAACTATCCAGAAGTAAATCCGTACATTCGTGACACATAGGATGATTTAATTCTGACTTGGATGACATGATATCAAAAAGACGGTTTGCAACTTTAAGTCGATAATTAAGACTAGTCCTTTGTCTATCATCTACACTCATGTTTATATTACCGAATTCTGATGATAATTGATCATTTGTTGTAGGATACACTTGCGAACGTGATAACATCACATATGATTCTGTCGGTGCTAAAAATGATTCCCTGTTATTATGAATTCCATTAGGTGGCGGTCGTGGTATCGAAGAAGGTGCAGAGAGTGCATTTGTGATCTGAATTCCATTTAAATCAACTTCTTTATCTTTATTGACAACTCGTTTTGATACTTTTTTTGGATCGTCTGTTAATGTCTCTGAAAAACGAGTGTGAAGTGGAGCTAAGAACATGAGCCATAAAGAATTAAGATGTGTGCATAGTTTGATTTATAATCTGTACATAATGTTGATTAAATTAATTATAACCAACCGAGTAAAAGGTCTACCGACGCTGTATTAAGATCGGCAAGAGATTCATCTATTTTTAAAGGGTGTTTACAACGTTTGCAGGTATATGACAAAGATTGATCCATGTTGAAATGTTGGAAAAAAAAAAAGAAGAAAACCTAAAAGTTACAAAATTCATCGAAAAGATTTCATTTTGATTGGTTGTTTCTCTCACGTGCCACTATCATTAAATTTTATTATTCTTACATATGTATACAAAATCAAATATTAAATGTGAATGCATAAATATTATGAATATCGGAGTTATTCATTTTTAATTTTATTATTATTTTTCTTCCTTCCTTTAAATAATTTTTTATGAAATATTTTCATTTTTTTGGTTGAGAGTTGGGTTTCGGCGGATGATGCATTGGATTCATCTCTCTAAATAAAATTAATTAATTAAATATCATCATTAAAAGTTTATAAAAGTATAAATAAAATATTTCCTTACCTTTCTTTTCAAATTTAAATCATCGTCATTTTTAATTATTAAATCATTCGTAAATTTTTTATTGGATAAATTTTTACTAGTATCATCATTATTATCATTAATATTAATGTTTCTAGTATCTTTTGAATTTTTCAATTTTTCCACCCTGTTTTTAACAATTATCATATTTTCAACTGAAAATTCAACGATTAATCTTTTATTATCTCCAAATATCTCTGGATTATTGTTAAGATATCTCAATGCTGCTAATGCATGTGCGTGTTCTGAATATTCAAGAAAACCATAACCCTTTGATTGAAGCTTTTGTGTTGCAGAATCAATCTTATCCTTTGATCGAACAATTTTTGCCTGACATGACAAATACAAAAAATAATGATATGTAAATAAAATGTATAAATATTCGTAAGATTCAACAGAAAAAAAAAATCCTTTCCTTACCTGCTTTATATGAACAAATTTATTCCATCCTTCCTTTTTTTCGCTTTCTGATAAATCATTCCTTTTACCATTCTTAACCTCAACTTTGAATTTTTTAATTGCTTCTTTACCTAAATGTTTTAAATGTAATTCATCTATCATTCGAGGTATATTTCTTATAGATAACCTGATTTTTGATATATAAAGATTTGGATTTTTTGATAATAAATTCTTCCTCATTGTATATGATGCTGAACGTTTATTCACTTCCGAAGCTGGTAATGATTCTGCATCAAGAGTATTGGGAAAAATAACTGAATAAAGTAATTAAAAGTAATTAATTAAAAGTAATTAAAAGTAATTAATTAAAAGTAATTAAAAGTAATTAAAAGTAAATTAAAAGTAATTAAAAGTAATTAAAAGTAAATTAAAAGTAATTAAAAGTAAATTAAAAGTAATTAAAAGTAAATTAAAAGTAATTAAAAGTAATTAAAAGTAATAAAAGTAATTAAAATACAGTAAACTTCTTATTATAAATAAACAATAATTAAAAAAATTATTAAATATATCTTAACCTCCTTCTTTCATTAAATAAAGATTTCTTTTATCTTCTCTTTGTCTTTTCATTTTATTCGATTCCTTCAATTTATTTGCTTCATCTCTGTCAACAGCTTCTACCACTGATAAAACTCTACCATGCAACGTAAATTTTTGTGCTTGCGAATCCGATGGATCAGCAGTGAGTATCGATTTATATATTAATTCTTTACCTTTCCTTTTTGTTATTAATTTCTTGGATGAATCGGTGGAAATGTGTGCCATTTTATTTGCTTCGGCTAAACAAGAGTCTGCATGTTCCTTGTGTACGAAACATACGAATCCTGTGCCACGAGAACGTTTCGTTATGTTGTCTCTTGTAATTACATAGTACCGTAACGGTCCAAACTGTCGAAATCTATAAAGAAAAAATAAAAACTGGTAATGTTAATTATTCATATATTTATTATATCAAAAAAAAAAAAAATATCAACCAACATTGCCCCTAATTCTTCTTCTTCGGCTTCAAATGCAAGATTACGAATAAACAAAACCGTGCCCTCTGGATTTCTTTCTGTCGTTATTTCTTTACAATCATTATCATCCTTAACATCATCCAATACAATGTTTTCATCATCCAATGCAGCATTTTCATCATCCAATGCAGCATTTTCATCATCCGATACAAAATTCTCATCATCCGATACAGCATTTCCATCATCCGATACAGCATTTTCATCATCCGATACAGAATTTTCATTATTTTCATTATCCATTACATTATTTTTATCATCCATTACAAAGTCTTTTAAATATTTTTTGGGGGGAAACCTTTTTTTGTCGTCCTTTTTATTTATTGGTTTTTGATGCTTTTTTAGGGCGTATTCCAGTCGTAAGGTACGTTGCCCTCTGAATTTGACCTTTTTGAGTTGCTTTAGTGCGCGTTCCGCATCTTGGCTTAAAGCATATTTCACGAAACCGTAACCAAGATTCTTGACTACGTTCTTTAATTCCTCATTAACAGAGGGATTATTAACTGATTTTGTATTTTCTGATTCTTTTATAAGAAAACAAGATCTTATTGGTCCTATTTCTGAAAAAAAAGCCTCAAATTCGGAATCAGTTGCATCGTATGGAACTTTGCGAACAAAAAGTTTGATTTTGCTTCTCGTTAAGGAATCGGTTGTGACTGGAGTAAAATCTTTAGTTTTCATTATGTTTGCTTGAGACAAAATGAGTTACAAAAAAAAAAAAAAAAAAAGACTATCATGTGATTAAATAATGGTGGCGTCTAACGCGCCTTTCTGTCCGATTTTTGTTTTTATAAAAGACTTTTATTCCTTTTAATATTAATTAGAAAAATTCAAACTCCTGAGTTATACTACATATTAAGTTTACATTTCTCGGTTGTCTTATTAATGTTAATATGTCAATAAAATATAAATATAAATACCTTTCTAATTTTCTACAATAACTAAACTAACATAATTATCAAACATAATTATAACTAAATGTAATTATAACTAAATGTAATTTGAAGGAGAATAAATTTTACCTTTTTTTTTTTTTTTTTTTTTTGTTTGTTTGTTTATATGAATTCATAATACTTTACACGCCAATTTTTGATCCGTTCATTATTTGTAAAAAAATAAAGATAAAAAAAAACAATACTTAAAAATGCTAAAGGCACTAACCAAATCAACCAGAGTTTTATATAGTAGTTAACATTTTATGATCAAATGATCTTATTTGATCTTACATTTTTAGCAATCGTATAAACCTTTTTTGTTTAATAGAAATTTTTATAATCCTTATACGAACGTATTTCAATGTACTTTTAAAAGGAATTAATTTTCCATTTAAAATCTACTTATATACATACTGTATATATATATATTACATCTAATAATATAAAATAATATTTAGAATGTCTCGAGAAAACGAAATTTTCACTCTAGATGGGAGTCTCCTTGAAGGAGGCGGGCAAGGTATACTACCATTGTACTTGTACTTTATAAATGTTTACGCGAATTATTAGATATTTTAATTAAATTCGTTTTATTATTTAGTGGTTCGAATTTGTGTCGCCTATAGGTGAAAAAACAAAAAAGACTTAATTACCTGATAAATTAATTAGAATAAAGGTCAATATTGCTTATGAAATATAATATCTACATTTTCAGCTGTATGTTAAAGAGGCAAATTCGAATAATAAATATTAGAGCAAATCGAGATAAGCCCGGTGACTAATCTTTCTTTTAATATTAAGTAGTTTTTTTTTTCTTACATTTATATTAACTCGCACCGTGTAATTAAATAAATTGGGAAAACACGGTGAATTAGGTCTTAAACCACAACATGTATGCGGCCTTCAACTATTGAGCGACATTTTTCAATCAGAATTGCAGGGCGATAAGGTTTATATATTATCATTTCGAAATTATTAAACTCAATTCTCATTAATAGTTGATCCGTTCATCATAGATTGGATCTAAAGAAATTTTATTTTATCCAAATCATGAAATTAAAGAAGAATTGAAGACCTTCATAGCAGATACCAAGACTGCAGGGTATAAAACATTCTTTCTATTGACAAATATATAGTACCCGTCCCCCTCATTCACATTAAATTATTCTATAATATGTAAATAGGAGTATTTCGTTATTGATACAAATCTCTTTACCACCGCTTCTGTTTTCCGCGTCACCACCTAAATCTTACCTAGCACTTCCACCACGAGCAAGAAAAGTTATTCTCAAAGGTGGAACTGCAGTAGAAGCAGCTCCGCCAATTGATTTTTTTATAGAGGTATTTGTTATAGTTATTTTTAGGTTAACATTAATTTTTAGTTATATTGCACGCGTTTACAATTAATTTCAAGGTTTTCAGACCTATTGTACTACGCGAGTTTGACATTAATTTTGATGTTAACATTACAAGACGTGGGTAGGTTGATTCTTAAATATCTTAATCATTTTCAATTGTTACATAATTAAAATTTTTAAATGATTACTATTTTATCCAATTATATTAGATATTGGCCTCAAGGTGGAGGAGACGTTATGTTGCGAGTAGATCCAATAGTTGGAAGAGCTTTAAATCCGTTAAAGATAATAGATCGTGGTACATTTATAAGTATTAAAGGGTAAGAATTCTTTGAATAATAAGATTCATTTGATTACATTTATATAAAATTTATATGACTTTTTTCCTTTATTAATATATTACAGTCGAGTGAATCTTGTTAATATGGCAAAACAGGTAACCTTGGTTATATTTTATATATAATATTTTTATATATGTTATTTTTTTTATATATATAATATTTTTATATATAATATTTTTTTATATAATATTTTTTTATATGATATTTTTAGGTTGCAGATAAAATGATTTCAGGTGCAATACAAACAATTTCTAGTGCAATGTTGACCGAAATTAATAAAATAAAACCTAAAATAGAAGTTAATATTGAGAAAAACGTTATAAAAGGATCAGATATACTGTAAGTTACAATAATACAATCTAATTTTTTGCAATTAATCTTTCATTTTTCTTATATATGTTTGATAGATTATGGGCAGAGACAAGCACTGGATGTATAATAAGTGGCCACGCGATTTCTAAAAAAAGTAAGTATTAGAATTATTAGAATATTCATCATAAACAATTTATTTGAATTTTTTTTTTATTTTATTTACATTCTATAAGGACAACCACCAGAAGATGTTGGAAAATTAGCTGCAAACGAACTTTTGAATAATATTAGACACGGTGGATGTGTAGATGAGTATGTCTTAACTTTTACTAATTTTGATTGTGTTATTTTACAAATAGAATATATTAAAAAATATTTCTATTCCCTTTTTTTTAGATATCTCCAAGATCAATTGATAATATTTATGTCACTTGCTGAAGGAAAATCTCAATTGGTCACTGGTCCTATAACCATGCATACTATTACTGCAATACATTTTGTGGAGAAAATGTCAGGAATAAAATTTCAAATTTCCAAATTTTCATCTGAATCACAACAATATTTGCCAATAGAAAGTAATGTATCACATGAAATATATAAGAATGGTTTATTTATGATAGAATGTGAGGGAATAGGGTTAAAAGTTTAATATAATCTAACTTAAATTTACTTACAGAACTAGATTATATTTCAATTATTTCAATTAAATATTAGCTTGCAAGAAATTAATAAAATTATTAAAATAAATAAATAAATATTTTATTTACAATTATAATAATATTTTTATTTGTATACATTTTATCTTATTAAAATTAATTGTTCAAAATTTAAAAAACAAATTCAATTACAAAAAAAAATATGTATATAAAAAAAAAAAAAGAATCAATTTTCAGGTTTTTTTGATCTTCATATATTTTTTATACATTTTGAAATTTGATTTCAATCAATCAAGATTGAATTAAAATGAATAATATAATATAGAAACAATTTGGTCAAAATATATTTTTTTTTTGGAAAAATTACGCATTGCATAATCTACCACATTTTTAAATAAAATACATCAAAATTTAAAAGATAATAATAAATACTATCCGTTAATGTCCTATGAAGATAAAGACCTGAAATAAAAAGCAAATGAAATAAAACTTGAGATTTATAAAACAAATGAGATAATAATGAACAAGAAAGATAAACTTATAAATAAAAATGGGAAGTTATAATCTATAGTACAAATAAACACAAAATTTTTGAAGGGAAAAAATTTAACAAGAGGAAGGGAAAAAAGTTACAAGAAAAAAAAAAGTCCGGCTTCAACAAAAATTAAAGGTTGGAATATATATTACAAAGGAAAAAAGAACTTCCTCTGGTTAATTCCCTTCAGTTAACCATTTAACCCAACAAAGATATATATATGTATATATATATTTATTATATTTATATATATATATATATTCCCAGCTATCTTGTATATCCATTTTTGTATAGTTATTTAATCTTTATGTAGTATTTAAATAAAAAAAAAATTATTTTCGCAGGAGATCTCACGAATTGCTCGGCCAAAAAAAAAATAATACATATAAATAATACATTGGATCTGATAGATCAGCGTCATATTAGTAGAAATCATTAAACATATACCGATTTGTTTTGCCTCCTTTTATGATTTGGTCTATCATTTATACTAAAACTTCGAGTTCTAAATGATTTTTCTTCGCTGATTATTGCTGAAAAACTTTGTCGGCGAGGATAAAAATTTGATGACTTATTATGGGGACTTGAATTTTCAAGATCATCTGCAAACGTCACATGATGCGCCGAGATGGGGGATGACACGAGTACGTTATCTTTTTTTTCGTTAATACAGGAAGATTCGTTTGGAGATATGGGAGATGGAGTGGTTGAACCTTCCGTAGAAGATATGGTAGTCACAATATTTGAAGGTTTGTTTGATTTTTTTGATTGTTTGTCATACGAAGGGGATGCCGACTTGGCACGAGGTGGCAAATTCTCATCCTCTCGCTTAAGTTCATTCTTTTGGTCATCCCGAAACTTTGGTAATGCACTCAACGTGCCATTTTTGTGAAAATTAGAATTCTGTAAGTTTCTGGGTGGTAATTGTCCAAGTGGAGGAGGTCGATGACGATCATGTCCGGTTTTTCCTCCGTTGAAATTGACCTTTCCACCATTATTAAACGTATTAGATCTTTCTCGCTTGCCATTAGACCATTGATGTGGTGGGGAATTTAAAGTCACCGGAAAGTTATGAGGACTAACGGGAGAATTCCCACTGGTGTATGTATATGACCTTTCTCTGTTATAAGTCTTGTTCGCATTAGAACGTTCGCGATTTTTACTACCTTCACGATTTGATCTTCTAGCATCCTGAGAAGAATGTCGTACGTCTTGAGGTGGAACATATCTTAAATCTTTAGGAGATCCAGTAATTTCCTTTTCATCACGTTGGGAATTATTAATAGTAATGGTCATATAATTTTTAGCAGCACAACGAGTAGAATTAAGGGGTTTTCTTCCTCCTTGTATCGTAGTCAATTGAGCATCTTGCATATGAGACATGGTTCTTTTTATGGTTGCTGAGGGGGAAGGAGCTGAATTATTACGAGCAGTATCGCGAAGATTAGGAACACTTCGTTTAAGAAATTTTGTAGCCAGATTATTAGTTCGTATATTAGGAATGCTTCTCCTAGGACTCAGTGGGAAATTCTCTTCGACGCCAGCGCCATTATGTTGCATTGTATCAATTTTATTAATTGGAGACGATACTCCAGGAACAGGGACATCATATGTATCCTGCTCGGTAGAATCTGATGGAATAGCGATTGACAATGGAGAAGGTATAGAGGGTCTTCTGCTTTGTAAATCTCGTAATTCGCGACTCGCTTTAGGGGTCAAAGAACGAGTACGATCTTGTTCGAAATAATCGTGATTAGCATCAGCTCCACTGCGAAAAGGATGTGATGGTTTATTTTTATCCAACCAAGGTATTTTGACTTTTCCATCACCCCACTTTGATACTTCAGCTATTAATGCATTCTCGTTATTCAAATTATTTGCCCAATTACTCTTTTCAGGGCCTCCGTCAAATTCTTTAAATTCATCATCAGCGTTGTCTATCCAAAATCTAGACTCGTTTACTGGAGTTGATGGCACCGAGTTAACTTCTTGGCTTTCGACATTATCTCCGTTCCATGAAAGTCCATTTTTCCAGGAATCTTCTAAACGCCGTGCTTCCATATCCCATTGTGCACCGGGATCCATTGTAGTAGTCCAAGAAATCTTTGCGGCAGGCCGTTTGACGTATGAAAATTTTCTAGAGGCTTCTGGACGCTTGCCTCGTTTTTCGTATTCACGACCATTAAAATTATTCCCATTTTCAACCTGACCTGAATCACGGTGGGGTAATGAATAGCTGCGTGGTGGTGAAAATCGTGAATTGGGCTTAGATACCATGGTCAAAGAGTTTGAACGTTCATTTTGTCCAGAACCAGGAATATCATCTTTATTTTTAGTTCTCCACGAAGAATTTTTTCCTCGTTTATAGAACGGAGAAGAGGGAGGAGATCCGAGGGCTATATCATCATCACAATCAAAAAAACGTGGAGACTTTATCGCCAGTGGAGACTGTGATCTATAATAACGCAAACGTGGAGACATGGGTCTCTCGTATGCTTCTTCGTCAGCCACTTGAAATTCTTGAGTTACTAATTCTGCCTCAGGACCTTTTCCTGCAGTAGCTCTAGTAAAATAGATAACCACCGTACAAATTTAATATGCTTAATAAATATGGGAATTGGCATGATTAGAATACATACGCTAATAATTCCCGTAAATAATTATAATCTGGTTCTTGATCATAGCCCAAATTTCTGGTGTAATGAAGATAAGTCATGAACCCTCTAGGAAACCCTTCATAAAGCTCATCTAAAGGAGTTTCTTCCTTCATTTTTTGCATTTTGGCCCAACCTTGTCGTGAATTACGGGCGGTGACTCCAGCCCAAGTAAGATTCCCCCTTAACATTTCAAGTAAAACATAAGCGATAGATTCTAAATCATCACGACGAGAATGAGCTATAAGATTATAAAAAACATCAAATTAAAATCATAAAATCAAAATAAAATCAATAAAGAAAATATATACAGATCTAATAGATCTAATCGCGTACGTAAACCACGGTGAACATTCAATGCAGCATATCGTGCTGTTCCCGTCTTGTTTTTTGTTGGTGGTTGATTTTTATTAATATGTTTTCCCGTTTCCGGGTCGATATAGTATGTGGAAAGTCCTAAAAATATATAACAACATAATTATTATTACAAGCATTATTTGTGAAAAAAAACGGTAATAATTTTTTTTTGTCGAAAATTCACATAATAAATATTATGAACACGTATAATGAACACAAACCAAAATCAACCAAACTCAGAAAATGTTTTCTTCCAACGAGTAACTTGTGATCACGGATCTTAGCCTCAGGTGTCTCGTCGTCAGAATCGTACATAGAAAGGCGACTAATTTGGAGGGGAAAATCCCTTTCCAGAAGAAAATTATCAGGTTTAATATCTCGGTATACAATACCCCGTTTATGTACATATTCCAATATCGTGACCTTATAAAATATATGCATTTAATATTGTTATAACAATCGAATTGATAAATATATTTAAATATGGTCTGAATGGTAACACGTACCATTTGCTGAGCAACATCACTCACAAAAGCTACAGGTAGAGATTCATATGCTTGCCGGAGCGCTCTCAGACTCGGACCAAGCAAATCCATAACCAAGGCATTATATATACCTTCCGTTCCAAACCAATGTACTTTTGGTATGAATTCTATTTAAGAAAAAAAAAATTGGTATTGGCTCGTAAAAATTATAAACAAAATTGATATATTATAAATTAAAAACTCACTCGCTCCTTGAAGTTTTCTGAGTATTTTTTCTTCATCCGGGAGCTGAGGATGGTCTAAGTCAATTAACTCCCGTTTGATTGCACATTTTAAATTTGACGACGTATGCACGGCTATATACAATTAAATAAAAAGGAATTATCAGTTGACTATATATTTTTTGATGCAAATAAATAATGATAAGTTACTCGGAATTTTGAGTTGTATAACTATAAAATAAAGCTAATGCTACTTCGAATAATATAATATAATGATATTATTTCTAAACTAGTCAAAGGTAATTTTTATTCCAAAGAACATTATATAACATTGCCCTTCATTTAAATAACATTTTGAACATTGAAATGCAAGAAAACAGGTATCATGTAACGCTATGTAAGGGGAAAGATAATAATTAGGAAACCTACCTCGAAAGACCTCACCGAAAGATCCCTCTCCGATTTTTTCTTCGACTAACCAATGTCCACCCACGACTATGTCGCCTCCCATTATTTATGTGCAGAATAATGAAAAAGTTGCGTGAGTGCAAAGAGTCAGCAAACCGCAAATAGGCGGAAATTGGTCCTTCAAATTAAAATCTTTGAGAGTTCGTATGGAGAAAGTCTATCGAGCTTTAAGTATACGTAATGACAAGTAAAAGACGGAAAGAAAAGGTTTGGGGAGTTTTTTCTTTATTGAGAAGACAGGGTTGAGTTGGTAGTGGAGATGTTATTGTGTGGA
The DNA here is from genome assembly GCA_910592015.1 of Diversispora eburnea. Taxonomy (NCBI): domain Eukaryota; kingdom Fungi; phylum Glomeromycota; class Glomeromycetes; order Diversisporales; family Diversisporaceae; genus Diversispora; species Diversispora eburnea. Next base: position 4,520 of record CAJVPK010000352.1, on the reverse strand, counting down.
GTGAAAGAGTAAACTCAAGCACACGGAGAACTTGTGCTTTTGTGTTTTAGAATCAGCACGATAACTGAAAAAGAGCTTGAGTTAAACACAACACACAACTGTGTCTGCACTTATAGATTTTTTACAATATTTAAAAAGAGTGGGAAAAAAATATGAACAGAAGAAAAACGATAGAATGTATGCGGCAGGGGTGGTGACAATGTGACATTTGGTGAAACTATCCAATAAGAGAAAAGACCGGTCTTTACGTTTTAATAAAATTTCGAGACGTGAAACTACAATAAAAGTAATAAAAATAAAAATAGATTACAAATATTTATAGAAAAGAATTTTGTATTTTGTGATTATTCAATATATAAACCTGTATATATTAAAATACACCAATCAAATCTAGTCAATGTTATACTAAAGCAACTTTATTCTCTTTAAATCTAACTATCTATACTATTTTGGCTAGCATAATAATGGTGGCTAGTGTTGTTAACGTTCCAAAGTCAAAACTGCTAGTCAAGCTGACTTGAAACTCTCAATTTAGCCAGTCTGGCTTTAATTTAATAAAGGCTGGTTTGTGTAATATATATTTTATAACGTGATAGAAATTTAATTGAACCAATCAAAAATGAGACAGAAAATTCTAATAGATATTTTTAAATAAAAAGTAAATTATTAATTTTTTCTAAAGAAATATTTACATTGACAAATGCTTTAATTATATTACAATTTTTTTTAATTTTGTAAGTTCTGGTTTTTATTTCTTTCATTTATTATATAAAAGTATTTTTTATATACATATATAATATGCAATATTATCAAATTTGTTTTTTTTTTGACCATTCTTATATTCTATATTCCACTGTTCCTATCTTTAATTAGCTTATAAAATAGATATTAAAACTTTATAAATCAATTCTAAATAATTTTAATTAATAGTTAAAATAGGTTTTAATAATAAAATTTTATGTTATTTATATTTTAAAAAAAAAAAATAACTTTTGTTTTAATATTGTTTTAAAATATTTCTTGACAATACTAATAATATATATCCATAATTAATTTATATTTTTATTCTGCAATAATTATTATAGTATAAAATATATCATTATATTCTTTAACTTAGATATAAATTATAATTATACTTATTTTAAGTAACATTAGCATTTACTTCTATATATAGAATAAATATTTAAAAAATCTTAAAAAGGTAAAAATATATTTATTTTACATCAGGAATTAAATAAAAACATTCTACAATACTATATAAATACCATTCTATAGTGTTATTCGAATAGCACATCAGGAAATTTTTGGAAACAAAAATATTTAAATATATTTAAACTACATTATATCCAAATATATTTAACCACCTGTACATTTATCTGTATTAAAAAAATAAATATATTCATATATATTTGAATTTATCTGAATAATTATTTGAATTTATTTAAATTTATGTAATTATATTCACATATATTCACATGTTTTACAAATTTATTTAGAAAATTTTTCAAAGTTTTACATATAACTTTTATATATTATATAAATTCATTCAAATATAATTTCAAATATATTCATATTTATGTAAACACATTCAAATAATTTAACAAATTTGTATAATTATTTTTATATATTTTATATTTAAATTTAAAATTTATTTATTTCAATATAACAAATTATTTAAATATTTATAATAAGTTTTAAAATATTACAAAATATAATATTTTATTTTCTATATTATTTTTAAAAATTATAAATATTTTTATTTTTTTGTTTCTTTTAAAATATTTAAATAAATAAATATATAAGAAAAATTATTATTATATTTTAAAAGTGTATAAAAATATTCAAAGAAATATAAATATATTAAAGTATTACTTTTTCTTTCTTTTACTGTAAATTTCTAAAATATTTAAAATATTTTAAAAATTTTTAAATAAATAAAGTAAATAAAGAAATTATAACTATTTGAAAGAATACTTATTTTTTAAACTTTATATTATAAATTGATTTCTTTCTAAAAAGTAAATAAAAAAAATTATAATAAATATAAAAAAGTGTTAAAATATTCAAAGATATAAATGAAAATATAAATACAATAAAAATATTAACTTTTTTTCTTTATTTTATGTAAACTTCTGAAATAAATATTTAAGATATTTTAAATATTTTAAAAAATAAATAATAATAAATATAAATGAAGATAAGCATATATATCTATTTTATGAACTTTATATTCTACATTGATTTCTTTATAAATGATAACTTTGAAGATTATTTAAATAAAGTATAAAAATGAAAAGTAAACTTGCAAAAATAAAAAGTAAACTTATGAAATATTTTAAAAAAAAATAAAAAATACCTTGTTTATTTATCTTGTTTATTTATACTAAGATCAGTTTTGTATTATATAGTATTTATTAATTACATCTATACGTTTATATGTGTTTAATTATAATAATAATTTTTATTTTATTTATAATAACAAATAATAAAAAATTAAAAATTACAAAATTTTTTATAAATATTCATAATAAAGTAATAAATAAAAAAAAGATAAAATAAACTATAACCTTTCAAAAATTCTAAAAAAAAATAACAATGATAATGGTGATAATAATTATAATAATAATAGTAATTATAATAATAATAATATTAATAATGAAAATAATTTTCAAATAATTAAAATAATTGAAGACAATTTACAAATAATTGAAAAATAATGTAAATAAAAATAAATATTAATAAAATAATATATAAATTTATAAAATAAAATGAAAAAATTAGTATATTTTTACTTAAGAATTTTTTTTAAAATTAAAATAGATCTTTATCTATTTAAAAATTATAACTTTAAAATATTAAAAATATAATTTCAGTATCATTTTTTATTAAATATTTCATAAATTTATCTGAATTTTTTTTAAATTAAAAAATATCTAAATTATACTTGTACACAAAATTATTTTGAAGTTTCGAAATTATAATTTTGAAAAAAAAAGTTAAAATAGTTTTTTATAAAAAACAAAATTATTTTACTTAAAACCTGAAATTTTTTGATTGAATTTATATATAACTGAATACTTTTTTTATTTTTATATATAAAATAGATTCTACATAAATCTCAAAAAGTTGAAATATCTTAAAAATCCAAAATCAATTTTAGGAACATGTATAATTTAAATATTTTCACCTCCAAAAATTTTCTGATATATTAATATACTAGAATATAATATATTTTAATATTTTGTTTAAATATTTTGTATTAATAGTATTAAATATATTATTATAGTATATTATTTAAATATTTTATATTTATAATATATTAGAACATAACTTTTTAATATATTATTTAAACATTTTGTATTTATAGTATATTAAAATTGATATTTTTAGTACATTACAGTGGTTTATAAAAGTATTACAACAAAAAATATATATCTTTGTTATAGTATTTTTTATTAATTTTAATAAAAAATATAAAAAATTTTTATGTTTCTATATTTATCTTATCTTAAATTTAATATTAATATAATAATTATCACAATTAATATCTTGTGTTACCTAATATTGATCGATTTTGTTTATTTTATTATTGTAATTCTTTTGCGACTTATTTAAAAAAATTATTATTTTAATTTTTAATAATAATAAAAATAATAATAAAACCTATTTTTTCTTATTAAGAAAAACTATTTACTGATTTTTTTTTAATTAATATATTTAAAAAAACTATCTATGAAACAAATATCTATTAAAAATGAGCTAAGGTAGCTACGCTTCTCCAAGAAGAAAATACTATTTACTATCACAGGTCAAAATTCAAATATCAAATATCTATTGGGTACCTATCGACCTTTAATATTTTCAAATATCAGGTATATGAAATATTTTTATATATATCGAGTATCCAATATCTATATTTTTTTTTAAGGACCTAATAACACTTTTGTAAATTTTATAATATATCCAATAGCTATGTGATAAAATTTGTTTTAATCTCAGGTATCCAATATTTTATTAATATCAAGTATATGATAATAAATAGTAATATTGGGAGCATGATATTTTTTAGATTCCTTCAGGTGTCTGATATTATAGTAGCACTGGTCAAATTGTAGAAAATCAGCACCTATCGTACACCTATCGAGCACCCGATAGGTATGCGATAGATGCCCGATTTTAAATAAATTTTAATATATCGGGCTCCCGATAGATAGAGTGAGTGTGCCGAAGTTCGGGCACATATCAAGCACATATTGACAGATATCGGACACATATCGGGCTCTGATTTTTTGGCATTTTTTTAAAATATATCATATACTTATCAGGTACCTGATTTTATTTTTTTTTATCAGGTACATATCTTTAATATATCGGTATAGTATATTGGATATATATTGGTGTTATGGTATAAAATGTAACATTATAATTATTAGTTAAAACTTCAATATATTAATATAGTATCAATACATTATAACAGAGGATGAACAATTATTTAACTTATTATTAATATTAGTTAATCA
>CAJVPK010000351.1:0-37746 GCA_910592015.1 Diversispora eburnea | reverse complement strand
TTTTCATTTTATATTTTTTATTAATAAATAATATATTTCCTTTATATTTTATAATAATAAACAAAAATGTGATTATCAGTAATAAGAAAAATGAAAATATATAAATAAAAGTTACTGATAGGTATCCGATAGTAAGAAAAAAGCTTCCAATATTGAGAAATATACAGTGACCGATATATACCTGATATACTATACCGATATATTGAAGATATGTGTCTAATAAAAAATAAATGAAATTGGGTACCCAATAAGTGTATGATATATTTGAAAAAAATGCCAAAAAATCGGAGTTTGATATGTGTCCGATATCTATTAATATGTATCCAATATGTGTTCGAACTTTGGCACACTTACTCTACCTATCGGAAACCTGATATATTAAAATTTATTGAAAATCGGACACCTATCACATATCTATCAGGTACCTGATAGGTGTATGATAGGTGCTGATTTTTCACAATTTGACCAGTGGAATTAATTATAGTTGAGATTATTTTTCAAATTTCACTATTTTTAGAACTGTTTGAATCTTATTTGAAACTATTTTTAATCTAACTCGAGGTGAAGAGAAAACTCATTTTTTTTATAATATTTGATTTGATCAGTAAGTTGGTTAAAATTTGATTAGTAATTGTGCCAATCAGTTGATCACTAAGTTGGTCAATCAGTTGGTCACTAAATTGATCAATAAATTGGCTAGTAGCTAGGTTACTATGATTTACATTATTGATTTACATAATTTGTATTATGCTAATAAATAGATATTAATTATAACTAATAAATAAAATATATTAAATAATTATATTAACAAAATAAATAACAAATAAGAAATAAAATAATAATAAATAATAAAAATTATTAAAGTAGAAGGAACTCATAGTAACACTGGAAATAATATAATTAAAAATTTTAATATTTCTAATAAGGATTATTAGTGAAATTAGCTTTATAGTAAATAGATATCAAATAATTTTTGACATGTCTTTAGGAAGGACGATTAACCTTATAATCATTTTAATTATAATTATTCTGTATAAAATATTATTCACAATTGAAATTTTATTAAGTAACAATTCTCAATGTTAATCATTTATTTATACAAAATTAAGATTATAAATTTAACATCAAAAATATTTTAAAAAATTTTTCAAATCTCAAAAATAAATATATGTATAGTAACTATTGTTTTAAAATCTATTGTATAATAACTATTGTTTTAAAATCCATTGTATAGAAACTAGAATTTTTTAAAGAGATAAAATTTTATTAGAACAAATAAAAAATTGATTATAAAAAAAACAAAGTCAATAAAATAATAAAAGAAATTTTTACAAAGTTTACAAAAGAAAAATGTGATAAATAGTTAGAAAGGTATAAAAAAAAAAAGAAAAAAAAAGATCTAAATTTAAATGAAGCAATATAACAGAAGAATATAATGAACAAGTGAACCAATAATTAATAATATATCTTTAAATATTATATTTTTATAAAAAATATTAGTAATTTGACTATTTACCTTTACCTAATTAATTATATGTAAAAGTTCAAAATAATTATATAACTTATAGAACTTTATATTCAAAAAATTCAATTTTTTTTTGATTTTGATTACAATTTACATGACAGAGGTAAGTTTTTACTAGAATGATTTTATAACAAATTGAAAGTTCTGATTCTTGATTACAAGGCAATATGTATTTCATTCCTGTAATATTAATATTTGTATTTAAAGTTTATATGTGAAAATTTAATTGTAAATTTTATAATTCTCTGAAAATTTTTGTAATGTAATAGAAATTTTCTAGTAGAATTATGAAAAAGTTATAATTAAATCTTTTATGGATGTTCAACTTTGAATGTGAATAACTTTGCAAATATCAATTTTACAGGAATGAATATATATCATCTTGTAGTCAAGAATTAAGGCTTTTGATCTATTATAGAAAAAACCTTAGTAAAAAAATTTTCTCTGACATGTAAATTATGGCCAAAGTCAAAAAAATTAATTTTTTAAAATTTTTATGTCTAATTAATTTTTTCTGATATAGACATTGATCATAGTTATACTTGCATGCAAAATAGTTATCATAGTAAGTTGAAATAGTTTTTTATAGAAGATAATTTGATTTTTACTTAAAATCCAAAATTTTTTGACCACCTAGATAAATTCTTTGATTGAAAATGCATTTACATTAAACTGGATATTTTTTTTATTTCCATATATAGAATAGAATTTCAAAAATCTTGAAAAGACAATATCTCAAAAATTAGAAATCAATTTTGGAAGTATAGTCATGATCATTTAGATTAAAGTATAAATTTAATATACAATATGTAAAATTTTTAATTTTTAATAAAGTATCTAAAATGATCTCAATGGTTAAAAAAAATAAATAAGTAAATATCAAAAATGATATTAAATAAACTCAAAGACAAATATTACTTCAAAATTGAGCAAATTATTATGTTTTAAAATTTTTGCCTGTTCAAACTTTAACACCCAATAGTTCTCTCAATTTTGAATATATAAGTCCATCATTTTTATATAATACGCAATTCATTCTTATCTTTAAGGTTATTTAGTACCTTTTTTAATATTTACATATAAAATAAAAAAATTTTACATGCAGCAACCATTGATGATTATTTCTGATCTTATATACAATTACATTATGATTTAATTACGGCATTATGGCAAATAGTTGCAACTCATAAAAATAATTATGGCAGGTATCTTTAAAGACAAAAAGCTGTGTTATATACTTTGTGTATTATAAAAATAATTAACCTATCTCTAGCTTTGAGCAATTATTGTGAGAAGGCAAGTTTCTTTTTATTAATTCAATTTTTGGATATTCTGACCTATTATTCATCTGTTATTCGTTTACAATTTTGTACATCTTTTTTTGTTTACAATTTTGTATTTTTATACACTTTATTTATCTTTATCTTTTTTTTTTTAAAAAAAAAAAAATACTTGTGTGATTAAGTGAATATGTTTTAACATGGTTTACATCTTACAAGTTCATATTATTTTCTACTGGGAGGTAGAAATCGTGCATTGATTGTCTTATAATGATATTCTAAATTAGTCGATTTATCATCTGCATTGTTACGTCTGCAATATTGTAAATCAGGGGAGGATAATTGATCGTCTGCGTTGTTCCGTCCATTTTTCTGTCTATTATAATAATAAATGCAATATTGTAATCGAGAATTATAAAAATAAAACAATAAACAAATTAGATGTAATACATAAGTTATTTAGCTTACACTAAAAAAATGCGCGTAGAGCAATTAATTATTTCATTTCTTTTGAAATTACTCTTAATCGGTCTGTTAGAAAAGAATCTATTTAATCCATTTGTTCTTCTTTACGGGTCTTGAAGACTTTCTTGACTTTTCCTTTGACCGTCTTGATGGATTTTGAAATGATCGGAACTTTAAATGAAATTGATGGTTGTTCATAATTGACTTCTTTATTTTTCTTTATAGTTAATTCTAAAGTAACGTCTGGAATAAAAAAATCATATTAATAAACACAATAACTATAACAAATCAAATCAAATAAATCATACCTCGTAATTCATTTCTTAATCGTTGCACTTCCTTGATTAAACGATCTTTTTCTTCTAATTCGATTTTTTCAAGAGTCAAATGATATCTATCTTCTGATTCGATCTCATGAACTGCAATTTGTTCAATTAATTCATTATATTTATATTCCATATCTTGAAGAGAACTTTTCGTAACTCTATAAATTAAAAATCTTTAATGTTAACGAACGAAATCAACTAACTCCTATATACACACATATATATAAATATGTATAACTTGCCTTTCACTTCTTTCCAAATCATCATTCTCTAATTCCAATTCCCTAATTTGGTTATTATACATTTCTTTTTTCTCTTTTAAATTTTCGAGTTCACGTTCCATTTTCTCAATTCTCATGGTGGTTGCATTGTCGTCTGATCTGATTTGATTATACTTTGTCTAATATAAAAAAAAAAAAATCATTGATAACAAAACTATAAATGTATTAAATATTCAAATATTCAAAGATAAATTTTACCTTCCAATGGTTAACTTCGTTATTCGATGTTTCAATTTTCACCTTTAATTCCGAGTTACGTTTTTCTGAAGCCTCTAATTCGTGAACTAAATCATCTTCGTATTCGTGAGAAGTGATACGAAATTCTTCCAATTCAATTTGAATTTCTTCTTTTTCAGTTTCTAAAATTTCGATCTTCTCTTTATAAAATTGAATTTCTTCTTCCATTTCTTTTTCAACGGTCTCAAAAGTTCTATTCGAAAAAGAAATAAAAGAATTAATAACAAGATAACAAAAAATGTTCGTCTCAAAGATGTATTACTTACTTACCTTTCGGTCATATTTAAATATATTTATAGTTTTTTTTTTTTTTTTAAGATAAAGATAAGTTACGTGAAAGAAAACGGGTGGTAAAGTATAGATAGTAAAACAACACTATTAAGTTACGCGAATCGAAGCAGTTAAACTAATAATTAAGTAGTTGCAAAATTTATTGAATTCAATGTTTAAGATTTCATTGCACGTCACCAATTTTTCTTTTGGTATTCGAAATGTTAATCAATTTTGAAATTTGTTCATTGTTGTTTATTGTTGTGTAGATGATAATTTGATAATTCTAAAGATGGCAAATTTAATTTAAATATATTCTATATATATATTATAAATTATATGCTTTAGTTACACTGCATAATGTTTTTTTTAAAGAATATACGAAATAAATGATTTTTTTGTGGGAAAAAAAAATTCATTAAGTAATAATTTAATAAATTTTATTTATTGATTTATATATTTTTTATTATTATTTTATTTGATGATTTAAAGTTTTTTTTTGCAAATTAAAAAAAAACTCTAGTTGCTGATATAATTAAACATATATATATATATACATATATATATATAATAATAGTAATAAAGTAATAGTAATAATAATAGTAGTATAGTAGTGGTAGTAGTAGTAAAGTAGTAATATAAAGTAGTCTAAATCTAAAAAGGAAAAAAAAAAATAAAGAAAAGAAATAAAAGAAAGAGAAATAACCCAAGAAACCAAACCCGTTGTATATAAAATAAAATTTTTTTATCTCCTTTTAAATGCAAAGATAAATAATAAAAATAAAAAAAAAAGAAAATGTATATATGTGTAATATATATTTTATATCTCTATCTATATAATATTTTGTATAATAATCTGTATATATATATATATATGCTATATAAGTATATAAAAGTCTAAGTTTTTATTTCGTCTATAAGAATAAAATAAAAAAAATAAAGAATAATAAAAAATAAAAGTGAAAAGAAATATTTTTCTGTACATTAAAATGTTGTTGATGGTGATTGTTGTTGTAGTTGTAAGGTGTTTGATTTGGTGGTGTTTTAACTACGATATTTATATAAAAGAGAAAGAAAGAAAAAAGAAAAAAAAAAGCAAGTTATAACAAGAGAATAAATATGGGAGAAAGATATTATTATTAGAGATAGAGAGATATACGAGAGATATAGGTGTGATCGAGTTCAATTTGGTTTGGACTAAAAAAGTTATGACGAATATTCATTGGTTGGTTATGTTTTGATGACTAATTTTTTTTTTTTTTGGAAAATTACTAATTACTTTGCAACGTGCATTTTTTCATTTTTTTTTTAAAAAAAGAGACGAGATTTGCACTACTTGTTAATATATATACTGTATATATATATGTGGAAAATATTAATTATATAAAAATGTAAAATAATTATAAAATGTAAAGAAAAAAAAATAGTTTGTAGTGAAATTAACCAAAAAATAAAGATCAATAATCTATTGAACATTATTTAAAAAAGAGGAACATTAAAGAAAATAATGAAAAGAAAGAAAAGAAGAATGAGAATGAGAAGTAAATGGAACCTGCCCACGACTTCAATGGTCAATTCACCAAAACAATAAAGTCGTCATTATAAAAATATTTTCTCTCTCTATCTATCCATCCATCCATCCATCTATCTATAAATAAAAAATTGAAAAAGCACGAAAGAAATACATATTATAATGTCCTAATATAATAATAATAATAATATAATATAAAAAAAAAAAAAAAATAAATAATATAAAAATGATTTTTTTTATTTAAAACTTTTTTACACTTTTTTTCTTTTCTCTATTATTATTATTATTATTATTATTATTATTATTGGTGGTTGTTGTTGTCATTGTTATAATTAAAATCCGAAATTCTCTTTAATCTTAAAAATCCCATTTTTGATAATCTTGTGTACTCCTCACTAATATTTTTAAAGTTTCAAAGTGGTATAAATTGCATTCAGTTGCCTTTGATCTTCAGTATTTATTTTATCAACCTTTTCCCATGGAATATCTTGAGGTGGTAATTGAACACCACCAGATTGTGAATGTGGAGGATATGAAGCTGGAAATGAGAATTGAGGTGGTGGAAAAGTATATCTTTGAGCTGGAATATTAATAGGTTGAGTTCCATTTCCAAATCCACCTCCATTATTATTATTATTATCCGTTGCTGATGACGTTGACGATGATGATGATGATGATGATGATGATGGAGGAGGTTGAATATAATTGGAAGGAGGATAAACAGGTAATGAAGCCGTACTACTTCCAGCATGATGTTGAAGATAACTATGTCTACCATAAAAATTAGGTAAATCTTCTTCGGTAGTTGAAGGGGATGAAGAGAAAGAAGGAGTAGAGCAAGGGGAATGAGAATCAAATTGCATTGGTTCGGCAGATAAACGATGATGTTGTTGTTGATGTGAATTATGAGATTGAATTTGCCAAGGAAATGGAATAGGTGAAATTGATCTTTCCATGGGATCATTATTAACATTAAAACCGGAATGACTATTATGATGATGATGATGTTGTTGTTGTTGTTGATGATGATGATGATGATGATGTGATGGATTATTATTATTATTACCACCATTATTATTATTATTATTATTATTATTATTATTATTATTATTATTATGATGATGATGATGATTACCGTTACTATAATGATGAACGGATGAATGAGTTACACCATCAGAAGTATCGGGATACATTCCTTTAGGTATATGAATAATTTTAAGTTTTTCATCATGAGTTGGGATTTGAAGTTTTTCATTAATAACATCAGCTTTAGTATAATAACATATCAAATGAAGTTTTTGATGAGATGTGGTTGTTATACTAAAAGATTGTTTAACGAGACCACCATGTTTATATCTACATTGTTCTGTGGCTGAAGAAGATATTGATGATGATTTTTTATTTGAAGAATGATAAGATTCACTTGAATCAGTATCTTCACTTGATAAATCATGAGGATTATTACTACCTCTGGAATTTGATTTACGTTTTGATTCTAATTCTCTATAAGTTAAAAAGCTACCACTAACTCTACTAGCTGACCAACTTTTACCATCTGTCCATCTTCTCATACCAGCTTCACGTTCATCCCAAACAAATACTGATCCAGAACGAATTGACGATCTTTCTTTTTCACTTAATCTTCTCTGTATACGAGATAAAATACCCATTCTACAAGCTTCAAATAATAAAATAGCATCTTGAGGTGTTTTAACGTAACCGAAATATGTTTCCATTGTAGTTTGTTTATTCGTTGTTTGTTGTTTATTAAAGTTATCCGTGGTTACTAGCTGTTGTTATTTGTCGTCGTCGTTGTTTATTGAAACTAGTTATTATTACTAGTTAAACTGTTGTTGTCGTCGTCGTCGTCGAAGTAGTCGTTGTTGAAATGATCCTATTATATTTGTATTATTATTGTTGTATTGTTATATTGGAAAGAAAAGTTTTATTAGTAAATTAGTTATTATTATTATTATTATTATTATTATTATTTTATTTATTTATTTATTTATTATTAAATATTTAATATTAATGATTGATTATTTTATATATATATGAAATAAAGTATTTACGTAAGTGAGAAGTGTATTGCGACATATAATTATTAATTAAAAAATAAAATTATTCAAAAAAAACAAAATTTTTTTTTTTAAGAAAAAAAAAAAGGGAGGGGGGAAGAGAGAATGAATTTATATAATTTTTTTGGTTTTATAATTTATTATCACGTTAAAGTTAAATCAATTATTAATCCAAAAAATAACCAAAATAAACTAAAAACGAGTGATAAACAAAATGTCGTAATGAATGTTGCATAAATGGGGTCGGGGGAGGAGACGATAAAAATTATATTTTTTTCAATGATAATTACAAATAATAATAATTATTACTATTATTTTATTCTTATTATTAATCTAAGTCTCAAATCCGTCACCACTTCTCGAGAAGTGATACCGAAATATATATATATCGAGGGAGATATATATAAAAATTCAAATTTTTAAAATACTTACCGAGCGGGATATTGAGATATTCGAGATATTTGAGACGTTTGATACAAAAAAGTTCGTTCTTTCTTTTTTTTTTTTTTTGCGGTGCGATATAAAAAATATAAAGAATATATACTTTTTAAATTTTTTCTATTCTATGTGTTAATATTTTTTGGTTGTTATATTTTGGTGGTTGTAGTTTTTGTGGTGTGAGTGAATTTTTTAATAATACAAAAGTCTACTACTAATGTTAATTTTTTTACTATCTTTTTTTTAAAAAATTTTAATTTTCCCACTATTTGATCAATCAATGACCGAAGAGTAAGAAAAAAGGTAGAGTTTTATATATGTATGGATGGTTTTTTTTTTAAGTCAACACAACAAGGTTGAGTTTTAAAAATGATGGAATTTTTTTTATTATTAATATTATTTATTTATTTTATTATTAATATTATTTATTAATATTAAGAAAATGAAAAAAAATAAAGTAGAAGAGAAGAAGAGAAAAAGAAATTTTTTCTAAGGTGATTTTTTTTTTTTGTGAGCTCTTCTAAGGTTTTTTTTATGTCAATTGAAAAAGAAGAAAAAGGGAGGGTTATTAAATTATTTGAAAAAAAAAGGGGGAGGGAGGGGTTCATTAGAGTATTTATACATAAAAAAATTGAATATATTTATATATATATGTTATTTTATTATAATATTAATTGTTATTACTAATTATTATTTGTTATTATAATTATAGTTTATTATAATTTATTATAGTTATTTTAGGCGTTTTTTTTTTTTAGAGTTTAAAGTTAATAATAAAAAAAAACAGGGCACTGGTTTTTGTGGTAAAATAAAATAAAATAATTTAATATAGTTTATAATATGGATGATGATGATGATGATGTTTGAATGAATATATGAAAGAAGAATTATAAAGTATGAATAAATAATATGTATGAATAATAAAGTATGAATAAAGTATGAATAAATATGAATAATATGAATACAAAACACAAAAACACAACAACAACAACAACAACAACACAAACACACACACATACATACATACACAATATATTTACACTATTTTTTTTAACTACACTTTGTTGATGATAGCGAAAGAAGAAAAAGAATGAATTTATGTTATGTACGTTAATTCTATTATAAATTATTATAATTATTATAATTATTATTATTTATTATTATTATGTATTCGTTATTATTTATTATTATTTATTATTAATAATTATTAATATTTAGTATAATTATTTATACTTTAACAAAAATGTATGACTAAATAAACTACAAAAAAAAAAAAATACACGAAAAATAAAATCATTTTATAATAAAATATATAATATAATATATACACACTGCTACTAATAAACAACCTTCTAAAATAAAATGCTTATATCATAATTATAATTGCTTTATAATAACCGACAATGTACGTTGTGGATGTTGATAAATTTTTATTTTTTATTAACTTATTATAGTTATTATTATGGTTATTATCATTATCATTATCATATCATCATCATTATTATTATTATTATTATTATTATTATTATTATTATTTGATATTTTATATATATTATAAATTTTGAATCCCTATTTTATTTTATTTTATTTTATTTTATTTTATTTTATTTTATTTTATTTTATTTTATTTTATTTTGGTTATTTATAATTTCTATATAAAAAAAATTGAGCCATAATAGTAAGATTGTCGTAATGATGATATAAAAAAATTAGAATTATTACTGACAAGAATTTACAAGAATTACCGAGTAATTACTTAATTACTTAATTATTGTAAATTATAGTAGTTAATTAATTAATTAATTAATTAATAATTATTTTATTATTATTATTATTATTATTATTATTATTATTATTATTGTTTTTGTTGTTTTGTTGTTTGTGGTTTTCGCTCGCGTGACTCGTAAAGAAATTTTAACAACATAAAAAAAGGAATTTTATTTCCTTTATAATCCAAGTCACAAGTCATTATCCCATCATTCAAATCATTCAAATCATTCAAATCATTCAAATCATTCAAATCATTCAAGAAAATAAAAATTTCTTTTTTTCTTTTCTTTTCTTTCTTTCTCTGGATATGGATTGAATAGTCACACACTAGTCAACTATAGACTGCCAATTGCCAATAGTGTATGGTTAAATTCAATCCAACAAAGCCTGGAGGAAAATCACACGCGTTCCATTGATATATCTATCAATAAATAGATTTTGCATGTTGCTATGTCATCAATTTTATGTACTGGTTCTATTATTAATTTTTTGATGACAAACCTCTTTCCTACTTATCCTTCATCATAAAATTTAGGAATAATGATAACATCAAAGGTATATGTGGTGCTCTGAGAGCCACATTCATTTAAAAAGGTTCTTGATTCAAACAATAATCTGTATAATAATATAATTATAAAAGAATTAACAACATGCATAACAATCAATTATAGAATTGACATAAAAAGTAATAACAACAACCAAGGGTTGAAGAATCATTAGTAGAAGTGAAGAGTTGAATAAATTTCCTAACTATTATTAGATTTCTTGGGCCAAACTCCAGGGGCTTGGGCCGGTAATTTTATCAGTAAAAAAAAAAAACAATTAAAAATGGTTAAAAAAGACTTGTCTAATCTGGTTTATATTCACGTGAGTGAAATTTTAGCTCGAAAAACAAAGAATTTATTTATTTATTGTTTATATAAAAAAAATTAATATTAAATAATTATAACAATTATAAGAAATAAAATAATTAATAATAATTAATTGCAATTGTTTCAATTGTTATTGTTATTAGATAATCAAATTATGATGTATAAACGTCATTCTTCATATGTTGTTGTTTCGCTTCTTCTTCTCCTGCTTATAATATTTGATCCATTTAAATCCTTCCATGCTTCCAATCTTTTATGCATCTAATCTCACCCTGTCTAATCTCACCCTGCCTGTCTTTCATCCTCCCTTCAAATAATTTATTTTCCACCCATTTATAGTAATTTATTCACAGTAATTTATTTACAGTAATTTATTTTCTTCCTATTATTTAGAACTTTTTTTTTTTCATTCATTCTGATTACTGTATTGTTCATTTTTTATTTTCATTTTTCATTTAATTAACATCACATTACCAACATTGCTTATCTTCTCTTCTGATTTGTTCATACCATTTATTTATTTTATTTATTTATTTATTTTATTGCAATTCAATTTCACCCCATCGTTTTTTTTATGTGGGTAACAGAAGTAAAACGCAATAATAAGTAAACGATGCATAATCTCTCTGATTCTTTTACCCATTTATAGACTAAATAATCTATTTCTTATTCCAATAATAGAAATGGTAATAATAATAATAATAATAATAAATGTTATTAGCTAATAATATCTAATAATACTTAATAATAAAAATTACTACAATAAGAAAGAAATTTCAAGATTTGGTATTTTTATTATTTGTTTTATTTGTGATGATGTCATTATAAATTATGTTCATTAATGACAAAGTACTTCTGAATGATAAAGCACTTCTGAATGATTTGTCAATTTTTGTAAAATCATTTACAGGTTTTTTTATACAAGATAAAATACAAGATAAAAACAAACACCAATACAACACCACTCATCACTATACGATGACAACAATGAAGACAAAGACGGCGACAACAAATGAAATAAATGTAATGTATAAATTAAGAATTTGATTTTGAAAAAAAATAAAATCAATTATTCTTAATATGATATTTTTAAATATAAACAATTAATTAATTAATTAATATTTTAATCATTAATCACCCCAAGAATATAAAATATTTATTTCATTTCTAATATATATATATATATATATATATTGCAATAGGAAATTTTATTTGATATATTGATTAAATAACCAATTAAAAAAAAATGTTTAAAAAGGTAAACTACAAAACCATGTTCCATTAGTGTATGCTAAATGGGGTATTTTTTTTTAATCAAATATAAACAAATAAATAAATAATTAATTAATATTTTAATAAATGTTTTAATAAATATTTCTAATAATTTTATCTATTTATTTGATATGTATTTGATATATATTTAATTAACCAATTAAAAATGTCCAATATATATACGAATGGGGTATTTTTTTTTTTTTGTTAAATAAATATAATCATTCATTACCCCCAAGAATATTAAAAAATATATAGTAAATATTTTCACTCATTTTAATATTTTTTTTGTAATAGGAAATTAAACCAATTTATTTATATATTTGTTTATTTGATATTTATTTGATTAATATCAAATTATTAAAAGATAATTTCTCCTGTGACATTGAGTGGAAGTTTGTTAATATCAATATGCTTCACCTAAAGCTACAATAAATTCATGTGATTTTAAAAGATTATAATTTTTAAAACTAAGCCGTAAAAATAATTTATTAATGAAACATTAAATTTCGGAAGGGGTTTTTTTTATTAAAAATGCTGCATAACAATTTTTCTTTTGGAAAAAGATGATAACAGTGGTGAGAACAAACAAAAAATAAGCCTTTAGAATTAAAATAATTTAAATGGACAAATAAGAAAAAAAGAGAGTGTGTGTGTGATCTTATATTATTGGAAAATATAAATATGGACTAGTGGTACATTCATAAAAGTAGCAAAAGGAACAACAAAAAATAACAACAATAACTCCGGAAGGTTTTTGAAGAAATTTTGGATAATATCGATAATAATGAATGGAACCATCATAATTTAGTCGAAAAAATTGAAAAATTAAAATCTGAACTTCAAGAACAAAAAAGAACACTAATAAATAATTACAGTAATTGAATATAAAATGAAAAGGCAAAATTAAAGCCAATAAAGAAGCTGCACTATTAGTTTTATTCATATAAAGCAAGATCGATTCAATATTGGATAAATTATTGGTTTAAATATAATATAATCGTCTTCCAATAAAATCAGATTAATAGATGAAGAAGATATAATAGAAGAATGTCATACATAGATTTGATTTCAAAGAGGAATGACCACACCAATGAATTTAAAGAATTTATCAAACAAACTTTACCAACATTTTTTCATGAATCCTACATGGTTATTTTTTCAATCACAAGATGAACATGAATATCCTGATGTTGTTAAACAATGAAAATTGGTTTTGAAAGAAATTTTTAAATATGAATAATATTTGGCAAAATATTAAACAAAAACTATTGTATGAGAGAAATGAATGTTAGCAGAAATGTTGGTAGTCAATTTGGAATCAAATGAAAAAAAAATTATTCTTGTAATTCATGATAAATGTATAACAATTGGAAAAAAGAGAAGTATGGCCAAAATCTGGAGATTGTCATTAAATACAAAAAAAAAAACAACCCTCAACACGTAATTTATCTTCAATCAAGAAGGATTTTCAACAAGTGAACATTTGATTGACAAAAGTCATTGCTTGTTTGCATTTGTGATCAGTAAAATGAATCTAAATCTAAAAGTAAACAACCAAAAATGAGAAATACAGTTTTGAATTAAAATAATCAATAAAGAAATTTTTAATTGAACATGGCCTGTGGAAAAATAAATCTGTTTCTGGTTTACAATATATTGTTTCTGAAGATTTTGGTACAGTTAATACAATTATAATAAGTTTATAACTTTTTTTGATATAAAGTCACGTGACCAATAGCCATGAAATTTCAGGTAATAATAAAAAGCTTAATAATAATAATAATAGTAATAATAATAATAATAGTAATAATAATAATAATAGTAATAAATAATGATTTAGAATTTCCCTAAATGTAAATGTTTATTTATGTGTGTGTAAATAATGACGAAATTTAAAAATTAATGAAAGAAAAAAAAAAGAATAAAATAATCTATAGAAAATGTAAAATATATAATATAATAATAAAGACATTCATTCATTCATTCATTCATTCATTCAAACAAGAATTTAAGGTTCATTATTATCATTCGGTTTCAAAAATAGATTACGTATTTCTAAATAAGGTCAACACTTTGAAATTAAATAAATTACCCTGAGAACCTTATTTTTAATTACGATTGACGATTATAGAATTTTGCATGATTTTTATTTTTATTTTTATTTTCATTTTATTATTTTTATTTTTTTTTGTACATATTTCTATTTCATTTTATTATTTTCATTCTTTCATATATTATAGTACTCAGTAGCATAACGTACTATAATTTTATTAAATTTATTTAATTGATTGTATATCGTTGTTATTGTTATTTGTTATTGTTTGTATTACCGCAGTTTTACACAGTTTATTACCGCCTGAATTTTTTACGCCCATCTCGTGATTATTATCCACAAAAAGAATTGTATGTTTTTTATACAGTTCGTTATCCAATAAAAAATTATTTACGATATTTATTTATTATTTATTATTTATTTATTTATTTTCTTATTTTTTTTTTTTACGTATTAATAATTTTTTATGATTTTTATTATTATTATCATCTGATATTTTTATTTGATGTTTTTCATTTCATACATTTCATAATAATATTATTTTGCGCGATTTTTAATAAAAGTTTATTCTTTTAGTAATCGATATATTAAAGAAATTTAAGGAATTATTTATTTATTTAAATTTAATTTCTATCTCTTCTCATTGTCATCTCTCATTCTTATCTCTACTCTCGCTATCTTTGTTATCTCTGCTATCCCTTCTCATCTCTTCTCACGCGTTTAAATAATAAATAATTCGCCGCTCAACGTACATACGCATTCGCTCACACACTCACGCACTCACACACGCTCACACACTCATATTATTCACACACACTCACAAGATTATTAAATTTGACACATAAACATAAATGTATAAATATATAAATGTAGTATAATAATTGTATTCGGATTTAATCGTATTGATATCTGATATAATAATAATAATAATAATAATAATAATAATAATAATAACAACAGATAATAAACTTTTTAAAAATAAAGAAAAAAGAAATATGGATTGAAGTTGGAACTCGAAAAAAAAACAAGTCTAAACTTAAAATAATAATAATAATAATAATAATAATAAATAATAATAGTAATCTTAAACAACTATTTTGTGGCTATTTACCTTCAATTCTCCTTTTTAACTCTTAAAAACGTAAAAAACGTTAAAAATATGCTCAGGTGATACAATATATTATTTGCCGCTAAAACCTAAATACTGTGAATATTATATTTCGGTTAGCATATATACAAATACAGGTACAGATACAGATATAGACAGTATATATATACGCATATAGATTGAATATCTTGACAATTATTGTATCTGATATAGTCAAAATAAATTTCGTACTTCCTTCTTCATTTTGTTTTTTTTTTGTTATTTCGTTATTTTTTTTGTTGTTATTTCTGTTATTTCTTGTTATTTCCTATTAGATTTTATTAGATTTATTGTTTTCATTATTTTAACTTTAAACTCATATTTGATTCTATATCAAAATACATTATTATTATTTTGATTATTTATTTGTTGTACTACATTATCATAAACTCTATCAAACATGTTACTATTTTGTAGTATTAATGATATTTGTTCGACTTATATTTATTTTATATATGTTACTTTATATATTAAAAAATTGTATTCCCAATATTTTATATATACAATGCAAAATTTATTTATTGGCACTATTCCTTTATTACATTATACATAATTTATTACACTTTATTACATTATATACATTATTATTTTTGTACTTTATACTTTGTTACTTTATTACTTTATTTACGCTATACTCAATATATATTTGATATACATTTTGTATATTTGACAACAAAATAAATAACAAAATAATTAAAAATACGACTATTCAAAATATATTTATTTTCATGAGTTTTTGGCCAAGTTTAGATGTTAACCATGAGTTTAAAGCAAGTTTATAATTTAAAGTTAAATAATAATAAATAAATGAAATAAAATGCATCATTTTTTTATTGGTAAATTTTAATTGAATTTTAGTTTTTCATTTTTATTGTCATCGACTTTTTTGTAAATTGGGTAAAAAATTTGATGATAGAATGGATAATACGGTAAATAAATAAATTAATTAAATTGAGTAAATAAATAAAATAAATCTGTTTAAAGTTAATATCATTTAGTAAATTGAAACCCCCCCCTTTTTTTTTAATGTCGTTCATCTCCTCGTAATGGTCGTCGTAATATATGAAAAAAATAATGCAAATATATCAATATGTAATAGTTGTATCTCTATCTATATATCGTAATGCACAATAACACTCTTCCATAGGACAAAATATAAACTTTCAATCTAACGCTTTATTGATACACAAACTTTATATATAAATTACCAAGTAACATAAATTTCCACGAATTTGAAAAAAGTTTTTAAAGAGACCAAGTAATAGTTAGTAATAGTTAGTAATAGTTAGTAATAGTTAGTAATGTAGTAATAGTTAGTAATAGTTAGTAATGTAGTAATAGTTAGTAATAGTTAGTAATGTAGTAATAGTTAGTAATAATAATAATAGTGGTTAGTGTCATTGTTATCAAAGTAATCAAAAATGCATTATCAAAGTAATCATCAAGGCTTAACTATAAATAATAATCAATGAACCGTTTTTTTTTTATTATAAAAAAAAATAAATCAATGAAATCACATGTTTTTTCCATTTCTTTTGATTATTCATCCGTGGTCCATAATTACTATTATTATCATTATTATTCATTATTAATTATTCATTCATAATTACTCACCATCATCATTCACAATAAATTATTCATCCATAATTATTCATTATAATTATTATTTTAAAGGAAAAAACGATGATGGAATTCTGATATAACGAAATCAAATCAGATCAAATCAAGAAACAAAATAATAAATAAATAATAAATAAATAAAGATATTTTGGGTTATCTTGTATTATATAGAGATGATTTACACTTAGGATTTTTTTATATAATTAAATAAAATGTACATAATTATCATTATGACTAAATTTATTTATTCATTCATTCTGTTTGGTGAAGGATTTGATCTATGAAAAAAGTTTTTGATATATATTATATAATAAATGTATGTATATATGTTTACGATGATGACATTTTGTTATTAATTACTCCGATTCTTATTTTTTATTTATTTTTTTCATACTATTGTTACATATATATACAAGTAAAAAACAGTATAAATGATAAAAATGAAGAATATGAAAAAATGAAATATTGTTATTATTGATTATTACGTCTGGATTTTTTCATTTTTTATTTTTTTAATAAATAACAGAGCGTAATAGAGATTTACTACAATCACTATAATTAGAACAATCGGTACATTGAAAAAAAAAATTATTGTAAGTAAACATTTCGGACAATAATAATATATCGGATTCATATCCCCATTTAATATTATCAGATAAATAAATAAAATCCCTCTTTTTTTTTTAATTTAAATTAATTTAAATTAATTAAATTAAATTAAAAATAACTTATTATATTACACAAACTCGAACAATAATGCTGGTAATAAGTTAGTAATTTAATAAAGTCTAACTAAGTGTAATAAAGTATAATAAAATATAGTATAGTATTCTGCATTACTGCTTTATTATTTATTACCTTATTACATACAAGAATTTTCAAATTATTGTATATCAATATGCTAATAAATAAATATATGCAGATTGATTGATTGATTTTTGCAACAAGGATTGATGTGTTTTTTTTAATTATTACAGAACCTAATTTGGGAAAAATATGTAAAAACACCAAAAATAGTAAAAATAGCAAAATATCAAGTATGCCAAAAAACCGTACGACAAATAAATTTATGTCCACCAGGTGATTGGCTTTAATGTAATATTTCCTAGATAATTTTTCTCCCAAATTTAGTAGATCTAATAAATTTAGATAATTGGTAATGGGTAATAGGGAAATGGAAACGTCCGGAAAATAATGCTGTGAATTTTTCTGTACAAAATATTTTTAAATTTAAATTTTAGTTAAATTTGGTTAACCTTAAAATTATAAATTATAATATAAATTATAATTTTAATTGTAAAGGATAATATATATATATATAATATAATTATGATTTGATAATATTGAGTTTATTATTTTAGGTATGCTTGCATATTTTTAAATTAATAAACGAATAATCGAAATAACTGAACAAAAACAAACGATAAGTATACGTTTTAAATTGAGTAAATTTAAAAAATGAATTCAAAATAATAATAATATAAAAAAAAAGGACTGTAATGTTTTTATTTATAGATCAAAATAATAATCTAAAGTGAAACGAAAAAGAAATTAATAATGACTAAAAATTTGGTAAATAAAGAAAATTTAATATAAATTAAATATAATTTCATTTTATTCCAATTAAAAGTAAAAAAAAAAGGGAGTGTGAATTCTTTTAAATTCGTCATTACCACATTACTAATTATAAGTAAATTTAGTAAACCTTTAAATATTAAGACATGATGTTTTTCTTCTCGATTTCATTATTTTTAGACCATAACAGATAATTTATTTAATAATAAATTAATAAATAATAAATAATCAATAATAAATTAATAAATAATAAATAATCAATAATAATTAACAATATTAACAATAATTAACAATAATAAGCAATAATAATAATAATGAATCAATCAACCATTTAATGAATTAATTCAGGTCTATTATGTGTTATGGTGTTCACGTTTTTTTTCGCATACATAATTTTTTTGTTGAGTCTAAGAAATGCATTGAATAGAACACGATCATTAATATAATCCTATTTATACTTTTTTATACATAATGCATTTGCATAAAACAAATAAAATAAGCTGTAGATGTCATATATATATCACGTAATTTTACTAAATTTAGTTCATAACAACATGAACGATGTAATTTATTTATTTATTTATTTTATTTATTTTATTCATTTTATTTATTTATTTATTATTTTTCATTAATATCCACTTCTTCATTATTTACCCGTCCCATCCATCATAAACAAAACAAACCAAACGACGGATATTTTTTTATTTATACAGATGCATTCTTATCAAAGATGTTCTTATCATTGTGTCTTGTTTAAATGTATTATTTTTTTTATTATTTAAATGTCTTGGTAATAATGTTAAATCAAAGAAGATACAAAATAAAGTATTGATTAATGAAATCCTTACTTCTGTTGCTTTTTAAAAAAAAAACTCTTTCTTTCTGTTTGTTCTTTTCTGTCTGTCATTCTTGTTTGTCATTCTGTCATTCCTGTTATCATTCTGTTGACATTAGAAGTATGAAAGAAAGAAACGTCAAACAAAAAAAAACAAAACTGTACATTAAATAATAGCTAGAAAGCAAGTAATAAATAAATAATATAGGATTATTACATAACTTTAAAAAAATCGAACAAATAAAATTTCATTAAAAAAAAACAATTTAATACGAATGCATATATATTTAAAAAGATATACTTACTATTGTTAGTAATATGAAAAAGTGTTCAATAAAATATTGTTTGTTGTTGATAGTTTAATTATAATTGGTTCAATAATAGTTAAAAAAAGAAAATGTTAAATCACATTCTAGTTCATTTCTTTGGTTAAAAAATTTAAAGTTAGATCATCGATCTAAATTTATTATTGCTGTTTCGCTTTTTTTCTTTCTTTTGATACTATTTACATTTTCAGATTGGATTTTCTTTCTGACAAATATATATAATAATTATATAATAATAAATAAAGAATAAACATATAATAAATATATAATAAATAAAGCATAATACTGTATTATTATTGTCTTTAATCAGTTAAATTTTAACGCTATTTACTCTTTATTTATGCAAGGTAACAAATTAAAATTTCATTAACTCGATTTGTTTGTGTTGATTTTAGAACTAATAAAATTTATAAACTCGAGATGCATATACAATTATATATGTTTTATTATATGTTCTATGAGTCTGAATCAGGAAAACAACAAAAAAAAATAATTCTTACAATACTTTTTTTTATCACATCTCCAACATACATCATACATACATACATACATACAATAATACTTTATGCATTGTAATTTAGAATTCATATACTTGAATTACTAAATATGAATAATCCTGAATTTGAATAATACAAATATGAATACATGCTTTCATAGTATAATTAATTTAGAAAATTTGTAAACAAAAAAGAAAAAGAAAAAAAGAACATCAACATTAACAACGACAACGACAAAAAAACGACGACAACGACAACAACGGTAAGCAAATAGAAATAACATTATATAACAACAGAAGTAATATGTCAACAACAGTAATAATAACAGAGAAGCAAACAAGTAAGAAACAGAAACAGCTTCAGTAACAGCAACCTTTCAAAAAGCTTACATGCCGAATTGCATATACATATCAAGATATAAACTTAATATTCAAAATTTCTCATTTTTAATAATATAATTAATAATACCATTAAAAGTTTTTTTTTTTTAAAAAAAAAAAAGGTCAAGAAAATTTAACTTTTTATTCTGATTTTTTTATGCAACAACAAAGCAACCACCTACCCCTTATTGTTATTATTCCAAACAATCACCTATTTTCTCAAATTTTATTTCAAATATGCAACGCAACTGTAGGAATCAAGAAATCAAAAAAGCAGTAATTAGATTATAGTATAGTACAAATAGTTTAATTACCTTTAATTACTACTATAGTTTAAATATGGATTAAATGAATTTAAATGAGTTTAAACTTTTTAGTAACATTTTTTTTAAAAAAATAATTCCTTAATAATTAATAATTTTTAATCATAATAAAATGGCAATAATAACTATAGGTACTGTACAATTTGCTTGTAGCTGCTGCTGTAAATTTTGAATTTTTATCTTCTGAAATATATATAAATATTGTCTGATAATATAATAATATTTTATTGTTTATTATATTTTTCAAACCAATCCCCTTCCCTTCCACACAATGATCGTTAATTTATTATTATTATTATTATTATTATTGTTATTATAATTATTATTATAATTATTATTATTATTTATTTATTTAATATTATTATTATAATTTATCATACCAAAATACCATATAAAGGTCAATTATAACTCTAAATTTGTTAATTCTCGAAGAAAGAAACACAACATTTAACATGAACTTAAACGAAGATACATTTCTATTAATCTTAAAATAGATTTATTATTATTATTATTATTATCAATCTAAACTTTGAATCTTAAATTAGTTTAATTAAACTTTGAATTTTTTTTTATTAATCACAGTATGTTGTCTAATTCTATTTTCTTTTTTTTTTAATTAATATTTGGACAATTTTAATTAATTGTATGCCCTCGTACATTTAATAGTTTAATTAAACGTACTCTCACACACATATGTATATATAGTGTGTATATATAAGATATGTGAGAGTATATATATATCTATTTTATGATTGAATCAATTTTTGCAAATTTGTTATGACCTGTGGACCCCACATTTTAATGATGAAGCTAAATTTTTAATATATTACATTTTTTTTTTAAGGTTCAATCTTTTTTTGGGATTTTTATCGAATCAAAATTTTTAAACTTTAAGCTCTTTTTTTAAACTCAATCAAAGTTTATTCGTTGTATCATGATACACTGGATATATATGTATAGTAATAAATGTAAAATAAGAATATTCTAATTTTTCAGTGTCCTTTTTTTTAAAAAAAAATAAAATAAAAATAAAATAAAAATGAAATAATATAATTATTTTATATTTTTTGATATATATTTCTGAATATATATTTTTAAAGATATATTTGCTCTCGGAATTATTATGAAAGTTATATGAAAGTTACCAAAAATTATCCTAAATCCGGGTAACTGGCTAAAAGATCAAATATGGAAATTAAAGAAAGATAAAAAGAAATTTTTATCTGCATAAATAATAATAGATGATGTAAAATAATGTAACTTTATTAATAATAATTATTATCATTATAAATCTCTTTAAAATTATTGTTGCATATTTTTTGTTTCATTTTTTATTTTTTGATTTACAAAATGCATTTATATTATATCGTTATTTGGAAGTACGAGTTGAATTTTCTTTTTTTTATGATAATGTTTGTTCATTTAACAAATTTTGTGTATCGAAAGTTCATTGTATAATATGAATTCTACGAAAATCTTTCATGCTTTTTTTTATCATTTATTCCGTTTTTGAAAAAAATCCTCCTTGAAAATTTTATTTCAAACATATAAAACAGTGACACGAAAATTTAAATTTTTGCTCATGTTTTCTTTTTATTGTGGCAATTTTTTTTTTACTCTCTCAAAAGATCACCTTTTGAATACATAATCACATAATCTGTATTATCAAACCACGGCACAACACCTTACACAAAAACAACCACACAAACGCGCACGATAAAATTTTTTTTTCATAAGAATAATACTCTCTGAAGCTTGGGTTATAATAATTGTGTAACACCAGTAAAACCATCTTACAAATCTAAAAGTTGAATGAATGAATAAAAAAGAAAAAGAAAATACTGCATATCAATTCACTCCTCAAGAATAAAAAAAATACTATATACGTTTTTTTTTGGGTTAAACCTTTTTATCATTATTTTATTTTTATTTTTATTATTATTACTTTCTTTATTGTTATTTTTATTTCACAATTTATTTATTAAAATTTTCAATTGTGAAAATGAAGATTTTTTTCTTTGATCATATGTAATGAACATTGCTGGGCAAAAAAGAATGGTGAATAAATTACTAGACGATTAAAAAAAAGGTGACACTAAAATTATATCAAAATAATAAGGTTATATATTGAATAATGTGATCTTGATTTATTTTTAAGGAAATCACTTAATAATCCGTTAATGTTATAATTATGATTTAGCGGTAACCTGAACATTGTTCTCCGATGATATTTCAAAGTAAATGGGTTTTCGATTCAATTGATCTCAATTTGGGTATATATAATTTGCTAAGCCTTTCTTGTCTCAAAAAAAAAAAAAAAAAAACTTGATACTGTAAAATCATAAATAAAAATATATATAATCATATAAATAAATATAAATAATATATATAAAATAATATAATATAAAATAAATTAAAATTAAAAATAAATCAATAAAAAATAATTAAATATTACACAGCCATGATCATTATACAAAGTTTACTAAAAACATTATCGGTGACGAAACGAATAAAATTACACAGTAACTGTAAACAAACGATGAAACACTGTGAAAAACTCATTTAAGGTTTCCTTTATTTACACTAATGCACAATGAAATCAAAAAAGAAAAAAATGCTATATAAACTATTTTTAAACTTTGATACTCTACAGTTTAATTTTGGTCATCATAATTAGTGATTAAAAAAACTTAAATTCTGTGCATGAATTTAGTTTCTTGGTATATTATTAAAATATATTTATATATTGTATAACTGATGAACGTTCATATAATAACAGATATAAATTGCGTATGAATTGTTATAAACTGTCTATTTTAATGATTGTTGAAACATTATAATGCATAAATGTATACATCATAAACACCACAATGTAAATATTTAACACCCGAAATGATATTATAGATATATGCAATAACTCCTATTTTATAGTTAATAAAAATGTATCCCCCCCCAAAAAAAAGATTTTGTGCGAGAGAGAAGATTGAATAGAGATAGAAGAGTGAACCCTAAAAAAAGTGACTCAAAAGAAGTGACTCAAGTAATTCGACATTTTATTATTTCCTTGGATTCATCATCATGAATCAAAGACCATAATTAAGTTTATTAATTCCAGAATTGGTAATTTAGTATTAATTTCTTTTTTCAACATTACTTCTAGAATAATTCATTTGATTTATGCATTAATCCAGCATCCACTTTTCTTTGATTGATGCATTAATTTAGTATCGAATTCTTTGATTCTTGTTTATTGTCTCATTGCATAACATCATATAAATTACGATAAAAGTTTTTGCAAATAAAAACAATAAGAATAATTTTATTGTTGTCATTCACTCACTCTTAATTTATGCTAATTTATGCTTAATAAACATAAGAAATAAATCAAATGGTTCATACAAATGTTAAATATTAAATATCAAAGAATTTCACCTAACCAAATAACGATGTTCTCGCGTGATCATGTAAGAATTTCCGAGGTTAAAATTTATAGTTTAATTTTTTTCTTAAAAAAAAAAACTAAAGCGCGGGATGCATCAATTTCAGGGGTTCGAATTTTCAGTAACCAAATTTATTTTTACACTGTAAGTCTCGACCCTTATTTTTTTTTATATATTATTATAGGAGTGTTATCATATCATGCATAATTCACATGAGATTTTACTATAATTTAGGTTTGAAAATCTTTAAAAAATAAATTATTTTTAAACAAAAAAATCCTTAATAGTATTATCTTAAAATTCCCCCCAAAAAAAGAAAATACATTTTTTACTTTGCATAATTAAATAACTGTTTTATTTTTTTTTTTTTGCTTGATAAAAAAATCATAAATATCTACCATAAACAGATCAATCATTAAAAGATGCAATAAAAATTTTTTGAACATTTGTCTTTGCATGATTTTCATAATTTTTTTTATTATAATTGTGTTCTTCATTCTATTAATTATTATTTCCTATCTTTCCTCATTATTTCTTTTGCATTTAAAAATCCTTCGCGCTTTCGAGTCATTGTTATATGGGAAGTCTACTCTTTGTATGCAATAATAGCATCATGTGTCATGTGAAATAAATAATTACAACCCCTGAAAAATTTTTTCCAATTGAATAACGTTGTGCCTAAAAAAAAAAAAACTAAAAAACTTGTTCCTTTGACAATAAATGAAGACTAATGAATAAAAAAATTAAGCTCGTTTTGGTTGATTGATCGCATTTGAATTAGAGTTTGACAGGTTTTTTTTTTGCTTGGTGAGAAAATTTTTCTTGACTAAGTATCGGTCAATGCATTAAAGACTGACTAAAATTTAAAAAAAAAAAAAAAATAATTAAAAATTAGTTCAAAAAGGCAGGTAACATGAATATAAATTTCAGAGTTACTCCGATAACTTCCTGCGAAATTCAAACCTGCATAAATTACTCAAACTTGCATTATCATTCTCTTTCAAGAATTATATAATAATGAACCGGGGTCAGAAGGTTTCTTTGTCATTTGAAACTCTTTCCCATCTTTCCCATCTATAACTTATTTTTTTTCCAAAGTCTTGTGTGGAGGATTTTCCGGTAAAAAAAACAAAGTATAATTTTTTATTTTAACACGTGTTTATTCATATGAAAAAATATCGAAAAAATTATTTTGAAAAAAAAGACAATGCGAAAACAAACAATTATTAAAAAAAATTTACGAATCGTGGAACCTTCACGTTAAAAAAAAACTTTAGAATTGAATGCTATTTGAATTTTAGCTAATTCTACGTTATTTTAATGTTTGCATTAATAAGTTTAATTAAATTGTAATCATGCAAAGAAATTTTTTTCCTTACGTAAAATAAAAAGGTGAAACATTGTTTTGAGAAAAAATTTTATATAAAATCTTTATCCTTAAATATAAAATAACTCGCATAATCATTAATTTGATTAATAAAAATCACAATAGAATTTTTTATATAATTATATTACTATTAATTATAATGGAAATTGATAAAAAAGAAACGCCATAAAAAAAAAAAAGAATCGAGATTATCTGTGCAGATAATTAGCCAATTTACTAAATTTATTTAATTATATATTTAATTCCTCAGTTCTATCCGTAAATAAACTTCTAAAGAAATAATTTTCTATTCTGAAAGAAGTTTAACGTGTAATCTAAGAAACGGTCGTGTGTCTTGGCTAAAACATGCACTCATTATCATTCTGATAAGGTTTTTTTCAAAAGTACAGTGTATTTTTTGCTATTTCAATAGATTAGATTATGATCAGATATATTCTTCTTTGTCCATTATTAGAAAAAGAAAGATTATAAAGAGAGTTAAAAAAAAAAATAATATAAGACTTAAAAAGTTTGTATATTTTCCCTATTTTCTTGTCAAATAAAACAATCAAAATTAGCATTCACCACGTATTCTATATTTTCGCGGAACCAAATACAGTATATGGTGCGACGCCCCACACCATTATAGAATATAAAAACAAATAAAAATGGTCAAGATTACCTGCTAATGAAGATTTTTTTTTTTTAACAAGGTTGGATACTCTTCAATATCTGTAATTTTCCTTCCATGCATTGAAATTTTTTACTCTTTTAATCATTACAAAAAAAAAAAAAAAATTACTCTATGCCATTATTATTATTATAGTTTTCAAAGATGAATAAAGAATATTATCACCAAAATTATCATATAATGCATTTGTTATTTTGTTTTAAAGTCAAATTATATTATATATTTTCTACGATCTGATTGTTTGTGAGATGAGTATAAAGGGTTGCATTAAAGAAATACAATGATAACAATAATAAAGATCATAATTATCACAAATCAGAGATATACATAATTCGCATTTAAAGTCGAACATCCGTGAAAAATTTCTGCCATAAAATTTTAAAATTTATGGCAGAAAATTTACACGGAATATCTCCACAATATTGATGTTACAGAAATGAAACACATCATCTTGTAGCCAAGAACCAGGGCTTTCGATCTGTTGCTATTATTTAATATATTTGCTACATTCTTAAATATTTATTTGCCATTATACATAAAATATAAATTTTTTCTCAAGTATTAGAGCTTAAGATATCTTTTCACCATCTTCAAGAGCTAGATTATAAATGATAATTTTTCATTTACACTTAACTAAAAAATATGTTTTTTGAATGTCATTAAATAATGATAATAAGTATTTGTTTTATAAAATAAAACTATGTGCATACATCAAGCTTATAACATAAATTTACCAAGTTTAGATGCATATCTTTTTTTCTTTTATTTAAATTAAGCCATTTTCTTTTAGATAAAGATCGTGTTATAACAAATTCATGTACGATTGCATTGTCCGATTAACAATATGTAATATTTTCACAACTGATTTCCTCTTTTTTTTCTCATCCATTTATTTTTTTTACAACTGTATGAATGTTATATAATGATTTTTTATGGTACAATAAAAAACCAAAAAATTAAAACATTGACCTTAACATCTGGAAATTGTTAAAGGAAAATATTCAGAAAAAAAAAAAAAATTTCCAAAAACTGTAGATGAGCTCAAGGCTGCTTTGAGTAAGAGTGATCAAAATTTAAATGTATCAATTCTTAGGAAGGTTGTGGACTCAATGCCATAAATAATTGAAACAGCATTGGATGCAAAGGGAGCATTAGTTAGTTATAAAAAAAACTTTATGTTCATAATATGTACATATCGAAATTTTTTATTTTAATAAAATCGGGTGTTCCTTTGCGACGCGATTGTACATAATAGAGTGGCTTCTAAAATAAATTTATTACATATATGAAAACATATCTGATATGATAGAACATAATATTGACCCAAAATTTTCTATAGTGGAATAAATAAATCTTAAAGAATATACATTGATAACTTACTTACCTTAGAGAAACCATGAATATTTGTATCAACCCAATAAATATAAAGTACACATACCTTCTTCCGTATTCGTCACGTGGTACAAGTAAATAATAAACAACGAAGAAACGCTTACCTTGTCACTTACCTCAGATGACACCTCCTCTATCTTCGTCGCGTGGTGCCAATTAAATAAAAAAAAAAAACAAAAACAAGAAAACGCTTACCTTATCACTTACCTCAGATTGCGCCTCTTACCTTTAAACGCTCTTCACCTTCCTATTAATTCATAAATAACAAAAAAAAAAGTCAGAACAAGGTTTAACAACATATTTTAGATACAATGTTCGCGCGTTCATGGTTTCTCTATGTAGCAGTATTATGAAGGGTTGAGATTGATCACTGAAAAAATAAAAAACAGCGAAAGTTATATAATAAATCATAAAATAATAACGAAATGACAGTGACTTTGTCAAGAAGGAATTTATTATATTGTTGAGGAAGAAAAAGAAATCAAGATGTGATTCACGTTATCATGTACCATGGATATTGTTTATCATTTTTTTTAGTGACACAAAAACAATTTATAATGGCAAATTTTTTTTATTCTTATTTTTTTCTTTGATTACTGCCTGCATTCAGCTTTTAGGAATTTAATTCTTGTTGCCTTTGTTGATTTTCCGTAGACTTCGATTCAGAAATAATAATTGAATTTACTATGTATTTCATTAGCTTTATTAATCCATTTATCCACGATATCCATAGAATGAAAGATTATATCCGTTAAACTTTATAATACGGAATTTAAGTAAAATTTAATAATTCTCTCGAAAAAAATAAGAAATGAACAAATATAAAAATAATTAATCTACCCTGAAAGTTGGTCAATTGAGAAATCATTACTATAATCATTATTATCTTCACTATCTTCACTATCTTCAGAATCATTTGTTTCCATTCCATCACTTGATTCTTCTTCTTCACTAGTACTTTCGCTACTTTCGCTGCTTTCATTACTTTCACTTTCACTTGATGACAAATCAGAAAATTCAAATAAACCTCGTTGATATGAACTTTCACTACTCTCACTCATTGATGAGGAATTATTAGAAGTGTCTGTTGATGTTAACGAATCTTGACTACTTCCATTATTCAATAATGAATCTTGGCTACTTTCATTATTCGATAACGAATTTTGACTACTTTCATTATTCGATAACGAATCTTGACTAATTTCATTATTCGATAATGAATCTTGACTACTTTCATTATTCAATAATGATGAAGAATTATAATTATGATAAGTGGACATTAATCCCACATCTTTGTTTTTTCCATTAACCTCTCTTATTATTTGATCGCCATTAGGATAACTGTTTAATTTCTTAGTGTTCCCAGTTGATACATCAGATTCTGAAGAAGAATCAATTTGATTATAAATCGACCCATTATTTTTTCTCTTTTTAGCGGATGGTCCTCCCAATAATGTATCAGTTTTCATTAATTCATCATGTTTATCGATGTCAGATTTTCTTGATTCATCACGTTTATCGGTGTCAGATTTAGTTTGTAAAACTTGTGAAGAAGGACATATATTTTTCTCTGATTGGTCTGTAACAAGTGTGTTCACCCTTTTAACCCTAAATAAAATGTTTATAATAAATTAATTAATAAACTCTTAATTGTGCTGCAAGTTTACTATAAATAAATAATACATCAATTATTATAAGATTTTTTTCTTTTTTATAACGAAAAGTGTTACCTTCATCATATTCATGTTATCCTTATTATAAGAATTCTTACCTAATTAAATTGTCTTCTCTGATCAAATCGCCAACCTTTGAACTTGAAAAAAGTCTGGACTCATCCAATTCCAAAATGATACCGTTTGGGCATATCTCCTCCAAATGAAATACATGCATAATAAACTTTTCCAGATTTTTTATTGATTTATGCTTCCTTTGTTCAGTTATAGAAAACCAAACGCGTTGAGTATTTAACAATTCTTCGAATTCGAGTTTTATTCGCATATCTAATATTATTATTGGTATTATTGGTATTATTTGAGTGTGTATTTCTTTCTAAAAAATTGACTTCAAAAATCACCAAGCATGTGATTAAGGATGAAAATGAAAAGATTTATAATGACGCGTATTAAAACGTATTAAACGTTTTTTGTAGTTTAATAAAATTTTCATTGGCTGATCATTTTTTATCAGATTATTAGTCAGTTATATCTCACATGATATATTTATGCGTACATACATATTTATTATATTATTATTTGGATAAATTAGAAGAATTAAAAAGGTGGCTATATCGTTTTAGAAATATCACTATACGAAATCATCTCAATCAATCTAACTTCATGCACTTACTTAAATCTACTTAATCAAATATTCAAAATCCAGTTTCAGTTTCTTGTCCAATTATGGGATGTACGAAAAGTTTTGCATAACGCTCGCGTCCTTAAAAAGTTATAATTCTTTTTATAAGAATATTAATACACAGAAAACATTTGTTTAAAGCAAAATAAAAAATAAAACTGGTCTTTTAATTTTTTTTTAAGTTAAAAAATAAATGAAGTCAACTTATATAATAATATCTCATTAATAACTAAGGGCCATGCAAATTTAAAGATATATTCTTTATATATATATATATGTCAACGGTTTGAGACAACGAACGCAAATTGCACAATTGTATCAATTTATAGCATGTTAATTGGTAGAGAAACCGAAAATTTTGTTTGCGTTCCAAAGAGTAATAAATTAATTTATTTATTTGTTTTTAAAAATATTTACAGAGTGGTAGACCAAATTTTTATATTTACATTTCGAAGAGCAATAATAGATTAATTTGTTTAAAATATTTACAAAAGTGGTAGACCAAATTTTCTATTTATATTATTTACAAATTTTTTTTTAGAAGAAAAAAACTGTGAAGGCTACGTTCTTTGGAATTTTCTGACTTCGTCACCATACTATGGAAAAATAGTAAAAGGATTGAAAGATAGATCTCTTTGATGGTAATGGATTTATGACTTGTAGTAGTAGTATGGGTAGTAGTAGTAGTAGTAGTATGGGTCGGCAGTGGCATCAGCGGAAGGCATGGCATCACGCTTTTGTTGGTTGGCAGTGGGGTCACGTTTGTAGTAGTAGTATGGGTAGTAGTAGTAGTAGTATGGGTCGGCAGTGGCATCAGCAGAAGGCATAGCATCACGCTTTTGTTGGTTGGCAGTAGGGTCACGTTTGTAGTAGTAGTATGGGTAGTAGTAGTAGTAGTATGGGTCGGCAGTGGCATCAGCGGAAGGCATAGCATCACGTTTTTGTTGGTTGGCAGTAGGGTCACGTTTGTAGTAGTAGTATGGGTAGTAGTAGTAGTAGTAGTATGGGTCGGCAGTGGCATCAGCGTCACGTTTGAAGTTGGCAGCTTCTGCTTCAGGTTCACGTTTGTGGACCCCAGGTGCTGCGTTTGCTAAAAGAACAATAGCGAATAAAGCACACAAGAAGAAAACGATTTTGGAATTCATCTTGAAGTTTTTTTTTATTTGTTTATTGTTGTTTATTATTTGTTTATTATTTGTTTATTTGACAGATGAGTGAGGATTTAAAGCTTGGGGGATTGGTGGGGTTTATATAACTTTTTGACATCCTAAAGTCGATAATAGGTTTAATTATAATCTGTGGCTCGATTAAAACATTGTTCTGCTTTATTGTCAAAAATCAAATAAGCCATTTTTTAGTTAATTTCACTGAGCCATTTCTTTATTATTTTCGGATAAGCCATTTCTTTGTTTATTGTCGTTTGTTTTGTTCTATGATCGAGTGGCTATAAGTGATCGGATTTAATTGTTTCCAACATTATCTTTGAATGAATTTCATCTCTTTTATGTCATTTTTGCTTAGCATTCTATCATTATTTTCTAAAAATAGTCTTTCAATGAATTTTCTCTGTATCATCATCTTCATCTCTTAGAGAATTGTAATAAAAAATTTTAAGGTGGTTTCTTTTATATTATTATTCTCCTTCATATTCAGATCTATGTGTATCTTTATATAATAAATAAATGGTAAATCTATTTGTCACCAATGGTGTTTGTCACCACTGGGCAAAATTACATAATTCCCTGATCCTAACCCTTTGTTAATTTGCCCAACGGTGACAAGTATATTTTTTTATAAATAAAAATAAAAATCATTAAACGCGTAAAAAAAGATAGTAATAACAATCGATCACTGAATACTATTTTTAGAAAAGATTTGTTTAAAAAAAAGAGTGAGCCACAAATATTTTTCAAAATAATCGAGGCTGCTTTTTTTTTTTAAAAAAAAAACAGAGCCACAAAATTCTCGAGGCTTTTTTAATTTGTCATTATCGTCGTTTATTTCATTTATTCTTTTTTTCACATTTTCACATTTTTACTATGCTTACTATGCGGGCTCAGACGAAAGAAGCCCATCTATCCATCTAGAAAATTTTCATAAAACTTTCAATTATGTTTTTTTTCTAACGGCTTTGTCACTTTCATAAAAGGAAAAAAACCCATCAGCCATAAGCGATCATCAATAAAATAAATAGACGATCATAACAAGCGATCATCAATAAATGATCAGTCAAATGATTTATATCAATTGTATTTTTATTTTTATTATATAATTTATATAATTTATATAATTTATGTAATTTAATTGTGCGACCTTTATTATTATAACTGATCTAATAAATTATCAGCATTGTCTACCATATCATAATCATCATTATAATCTTGAGATTCACGTGATGGTTCATGTAAATTGTTATCAACTGGAACCAAAATATCATCAAGAGAAGTACTTTTATTGTTATTGTTGATAGTTGTGATGGTGTTGTTGTTGTTGTTGTTATTACTGTTGGTATTATCGGTGGTTGTGACGGTTGTAGTGTTAGGCGCTTTACGAATCATCCTATAAAATTATCAAAATAAATATTAAATGTGTGTAAAATATACAATGTGGAGTGGAAACATGTGTATAAATCAATTACCTTCGGGATTTTACAATATGACCACGATAACTTTTTGATGTAATTGATGATTCAGTTGGTAATTGTTGAGATATTGGTGGTGGTGATGATGATGATTGTTTTTTATTATCTAATTTTACTTTCTTAGAAGAACTAAGAGGAGAAGAAGAATAGAGAAAAGGAAGAAGAGAGAAGAAGAAGAAGAAAGAAGAAAAGAAGGATTAGAAGTTGAGTTTTTGATAATATTGATATTTATTATTATAAAATTATTAAACAACATTTCATTATCAACATTATTATCATTAGATCCATCTAATTCATCAGAAACCACTTCCTCTTCTTCTTCTCCTGAAATCATCATCGTAGGTGATTGTATTGGTTTCTGACTTGTAGAAATTATTGTACCTATAATTTTAAAGAAAATTTTATATTAGAAGGTTAAATAAATAATAATAATCATTATCACCTTTGGAATAATATTAACCATTTGTATTTAATGCTTTCATTAATTTTTTAATTTTCTTCTTTTTGGCATTGAGAACTTTTTTAAACTGGTTATAAAATATTTTTTATTTTCATATTTTTTATTTAACAAGTAAAAATAAAATTAATAAATTTAAATAATAAATATTAATATATACACATGTAAATATACCTTTTCCATTAGAATTGTTTCATGATTAATTTTATCTGCAGTCATCATTTCAATTCTTTCTTGTGCTCGATCACGTGTATTTTGTAAATCATTTATACGTGTCTCGAGTGATGCATTTTTATTCTTTAAGAAAAAAATAATTTTTTTTAAAAGAATATTAAAGTTATTAATTAAAAGAATATATTAATAAATAATTATACCATAAATTGTTGTCGTTCTTTAATAAAAAAATCTATCCATTCTTGAAAAAATTTAGAATTTTCAGTTGATGAAATTGGTGTTAATGAAATATTTCCTAAATTAAATTTCAAGGTCTATTCTTTAAATTGGAGGGTTTTTTTTTGTAAATAACACCATTAGATAAGAAATAAAAACAATAATAAATAATAATAAAAATAATAATTTCTTTAATACAACACCAATGAAGTAAGGGAAGCATTTTCCATTGACCATCTCCATGAAAACTAATAATAAAATAAAATTATTAATTAATGAATTAAAAATAAAAATAAATTAAATTAAAATAAATTAAAATAATAAAATTAAATAATTAAATAAAAAATCATACTCTAGCATGATTTTCTGAAACAGCAATTTTACAAGTTAATTTATGATTTTCATATTCATCAAATCCTGATAGTGCTGCCCACGTAGCTCCACAGAATTTTGAAATATCTCTTATATTCTCGGGTTTGGTCCGTTTCAAATCAATAATTGTAACTTTTTATATTAAAAAAAATAATAACATTATTTAATATAACATTTAATATAGCAGATAATATAATTAATTAATTAATTAATCAAAAAATTAATATTCCAATAACCAAAAAAAAATGAGAATTAATTAATTCATTTTACCAGTTTTCGTCCAAAATATTTTACAATCAGTAACAGTTAAATCACAAACAACTTTATCGTCTGGATATGTAAGGTCCTTTAATGAATCAATTTTCCAAAGTGTCTTTACATAAAATACTTTTTCTGCTCTTTCCTGTTGTTGGATATTATCATTATTATTATTATTATTATTATTATTATTATTAAGAGCTACTCGAAAATATGCAATCGATTTTTTGTTGTTAGTCATATTTATTTCCTGCATGAATTTTTTATCTTTATATTTATATCCCTGTTCATTCATTGATCCACATGACGACATTTAGGGTAACACTAAGTAGACATTAATGTTAATGTTACGTAGCGTGTGAAGTTCAAACATGTCTAACTCTTAAGGTATTCAAAGAAATCAAAAAAGTGGAAACGATAGGGAGTTATTAAAAACTTAGACCTTAATCCCATATAAACTTGTAAAGTTATACATATATGTAATGTAATAGAAAATAGAAACGAAGAAATGAACTATTGTTAGTTACCTTTTATATTATAATTTAAAATTTTTTATAATTAAGAAACCTGTGAACAGGTCTCCCAGAGAGGGATACCTCTGATTCTCTATCTTCTGACAGAATGAGATAACCTGATTCTCGCCGATTGTGATCTTTATAATTACTGGATTTCCTGGTGTTACTATAAAGATGAGATTTTAAAAAGTGACTTATTTATATTTTGTGACTATAAAGAGAAGGGTCACCACATGGAGATTTTACATTCACCAATTAACCCATGCTTTTAGAGATGTAGAGAAAACTTTTAACCTGACCGGGTTTAGGATAAGAATAATTTTATTAACTTCACATTATTATTTCTTTCTTTATTAATTCAGAAAGTTGCAACAATGGTTTTTCTGAGATGAAATCAGTACAAGAAAGACTTTTCCATTATTAAAATAAGGATATAGTTGTTGAGGTACTCTAGAGATAATAAAATCTTCTAAGGTTTATTATCAGTCCCGAACCTATTTATTATTATTTTTTTTTTATTAAACATTAAAAGAAATCAAGAATAGAATAAAATAAAATAATATATAAATAATAATAAAAAAAAAATATAATTTTATCGTAATTTATTTAAAATAAACAATTTAAATAACTTTAAATAACTTTAAATAACTTTAAATGACTTTAGCTAATAAATAATAAATAATAAATCATAAATCATTGTAAGTAAGTATCTTCAATGGTCTACGTAAATGATAAAACCAATATTCTCGACATTGTCTTCCATTTCTTGTTTTAACATGTCTAGCAATTTGTAACCAATCTTCTCCATAAATATTAATTGATTCTTTTAATGTATTTATTTCTTCTGGTGTCCACAATCCTCTTTTAATAAATGGATTAGATTTCCGATTTTTAAAATAATAATTTCGAACTTGTAATAAACTTTTATCAGGAAATGATTCCATTATTTTTGACCAATTTTCACTTCCATAATATTGTATCGCTTTAAATAATTTTATTTCATCTTCTTCTGACCAATTTTGTTCATTAAGTTTTTTATATCGTTCACTAACTTGTTCTAAAGTTCTACCTATCATTTTACTAACTATTGTTAAATTATGATTATTTTTATTAGCAAGATCAAGTAATAATTTATCATTTTCTAAATTCCAATTATTATTTAACATATTCCATCTCTTTTTTAATTGTTCTTCACTTCTATGTGGTATAATACATCGTATTTTATCCCAATTTCCAAATCCATATAATAAAATCCCTTCTCTTAATTTACCATCTTCCGTAATTCCCCATTGTTTTTTATCATATTCTAAATTTTTTTTATAAATATGTGCCCATTTTTGAAGTAAAGAATGAGGTGTTCGCTTAGATTTAAAAACTACTTTAGAAATATTTTTCCATTGTTTTCCATATGTCTCAACCGCATTTAAAAGTAAATCAACTTCTTGTGGTGTCCAACTTTGTTTTACATAAAATACCGGATTATTACTAATTTCTTCATTTGTTCTCTCTTTACTAAGGCATAACGTTCGCCATTTTGTATAAACTGCATGAGTTGATCTCTTAGATTCAAATATACGCTCTGATATATATGTCCAATTCGTTCCATGTTGTTCAACACTTTTAACAAGTTTTTCAATTTCATGTTGTCTCCATGGAATTTTTTTGGTACGAGTTTTAGCTGGAGTTAATATGGTTGTGGTTGAAAATAATTTATCCTCATCTAAATTATTTATATCACTAATATCATTAATATCAAGATTTTGTTTTATGGTATTTCTCAACCTTTTCCATTTGATTTCTAAAGAATAAGGAGTTCTCTGCTTTGAAAAACATACTTCGGAAATTTGATTCCATTTATTTCCATATTTTTTAACTCCTTCAACAAGTTTTTGAATTTCTTCAGGTGCCCACATTCGAAGTCTTGCAGTACAAACATATTTTATTTGATGTCTATTTTCACAATTTTGACTATCTTCAATGGGTTTCTTTCTTTTGGTTCTAAAGACCGTAGGTGTGGCAATAAAACTCCGAGTAAAAGAATTTTTATAATAATTAAAATTTTTAAAATAATTAAAATAATTGATATTGATATTTCTATAATTGAAATTTTTAAGTTGGATAAATTGTTGCAACAATTTAAGTTGTGTGGGAAGAAACATCATGAATTTTTTTTTTTTTTTTTTTTTTTTTTGAAGAAAATCCTTGATGGGCTATCAGTCACTGGACCATGTCCCTAAAGCGTTGAAAATCCGTGTAACTATAATTATATATTACTTAAGAGTAATTAGAAAAAAATTTGATAAATATAGTTATTAAAAGAAGTAGAATAAGGAGAGGAATATCCTGTTGATAACTTCTAGTTTACTCAATAAATCAAAAAAAAAAAAATACTTTGAGGGAATACATTTAATTCGTGATCCGTGATAGAAGTAAACAAATTAATTAGTAAAATTTGGGGGACAATCATTACTAATAAATTTCTCTGAATAGTTACACGAACTGTATATCAAACTGTTGAATGGAGCGGGTTCATATAAAGCTCCTCATAGGCCGAGCCGAGCCGAGCCTCGTAAAGCTCAGGCCGAGCCGAGCCCAAAAGTCTTAGGCTCGGCTCGAGCCTCATAGTAGGCTCGCGAGCCTTATAGTAGGCTCATAAACTTAACAATTCACAGACTTTTTTTAATAATGCGAATTTCTTTATTATTATTTGCTAAAATTACAAAATTTTAACTATAGATGTAGATTTTCATGTAGAACACTTTTAT